>JABUQX010010956.1:0-7500 GCA_015478945.1 Trachelipus rathkii
CTAAATATGATAAAAATAATGGTCAGAGACCAAATAACACACTAAATACTACAAAAAGGTATACAAAGGATGAGAAAAATATATAAGCGGCCGCTTGTACGGGCCAAAATGTTTTAAAAATAAGTAATTTAAAATTGAAAAGGCAGGATTTCGACCTGTTAAAATTTTTAAATTGTTCCGTAAAATAGATTAAATTTTTTTTTTAATATTATGAAATTAAACTTCTGCTTCAGGATGTGGATCCGTGTGTGTCCTTGTGGTTGTAGAAATGCCGGGATAGACGACGGCAAAATTCCAGGGGCCTCACTACGAAGGGTCACCACTATTACGTTGGGCGTAAAATAAGATGTAGAAGGTTGAAATACCAAAACTCGTTTTTAGTTGTCAAATCAGAATCTATTTAACATGAAATAATAAACATTAATAATTGAACAATTAACACAATCATAATAATAATATAATAATATAATAATAATAATAATAATAATAATATAATATACATGTGAAAATAATATTAAGTTACGCATGAAAATAATACGTTTTTCTCTTCACTTTAACAATTCTACTTTAGGATGGACTTTATATTTAATTAATACAATTTTTTGCACATAGCTTCGCTACATAATTGAATAAAATATTAAAAAGTTACTTAAATTTAAATAATCGTATTGTACAATGAAGAACATAAAATTGCTGCATCTTTTTCACTAATAACACAATTGCCACAAAACACAGAATTGTAAAGTATCACAAAAGCAAGTATGGATAACAAGAACTAGGTTTCACAAATAACTGACCTTGTAGCATTCGAGGGCAAGGGATACACTGAAGATTGATGGAGCATTAAACATTTGTAATAAAATCACTGATGCTCACAAATAAGTGTTAATAAGAATTAGCGAATTGTCTATGATGAATACAGGTTATTTTGGACGATATAAAGGAGCGTTTCAGAAGGCTTGTTCGTGGCGATAAGATGGCGGGATCGATTGACCAATAGCAAACAAGGATGTGGTCACGTGAGAAGTAGGACGATAATAATGAAAAGGAAGAAAGAGAAGGTAATATGGCTCCCCTCCGAACAGAGGAGCGTCGTGAGGATCAAGGTGAAAATCGGACTACTGGACGTAGAGTTCGGCCATAGCGCGATGTAGAACGAGGTAGACCAGACGGTAAGGTTTGAGTCGGAATAGGTTCCGGATTCGGAGGAGGAATCTGTATTGGAGCAGGAGGCGGAGATGTCGTAGCGCGGGGCGCTGAAGTAGCTGGCGAAGGAGTGACAACAGTTGAAGGAGTTGGCAAAGGGTCAGGTGGAGAACAAGTTGATGTAAAAGGCAGAATGGGCATAAAGTCGATATTATCTTGCGAAGTAGAGGTAGATGGTGCGGGTGCAGAAGGTGGAGAAAGAGTGGTGGAAGAAGCGGGATCATGTTCGAAATAAGCCGGTTTGATCCTATCAACGGAGATATTTTCTGCTTTGCTCCCCTTCTGTAAAGTGAAGTACTTTCGATAGCGTTTTAATACGAGGAAAGGTCCGTCATAGCGGGCTTGCAACGGACTACGGTGTGAGTCATGCCGAATTAATACATGAGAGCAAGTCTCCAAATCCGCAGGCATGTAGGTTGGACGGGGAGGGTGACGTGGCAAAGATGGCTTCCATGCCTCGGTACATTGACGAAGGCGTGACAGGAAGGTGTGCTGGTTCGTAGTTTTTGGAGAAGGAAGGATAAACTCACCAGGTATTCGGATGGTGGAGCCATAGACGAGCTCAGCAGTTGAGCATTTGAGGTCTTCTTTGTACGAAGTTCTGATACCGAGTAGGACAAGAGGGAGAGTTTCGGACCAATTGTCCGGTGTTCCATGGGCCATAAGAGAAGCTTTTAGCTGCCGGTGAAACCTCTCTATGAGGCCTTGACTTTGCGGATGATAGCTGCAAGAGCGAAGGCGCTTAGAGCCGATTAAAGTCATAAGGTCCTTCCAGAGGTGAGACTCAAACTGCCTACCCTGGTCTGTGGACACGGTCGACGGAGTGCCAAACCTGGCTATCCAGTTGTACAAAAATGCCTGAGCAATTGTCTCGCTGGAAGTATCACGCAAGGGAATGGCTTCTACCCATCGAGTGTATCGGTCTATGCACGTTAAAATGTGTGTGAAACCATTTGAAGGTGGTAAAGGGCCGACAATATCAACGTGTACCTGGTCAAAACGTTCACCAGGGGGAAGGAATTGCTGAAGAGGTGCGACAGTGTGCCTGTGCACTTTGGATTTTTGACAGTTGAGACACTGCGTTGTCCACTGTTTAACATCCTTTAGTAAGGACGGCCAGACGAAATGCTTACCTATTTTAACTTGACTACCTTTTACCCCTGGGTGCGACACATCGTGAATAGTGTGAAATACTTTTCTGCGCATGGGGATAGGTACGACTGGACGAGGATGTGCGGAAGAGACGTCGCATAAGAGAGGCGGAAGACCAAAAATTTCTATAGTTTGAATGTCGTAAGAAGAGGCAGGAGGGAAAATAATCTCTTCGAGTTGCTGCAAGCGAGCCATTTCGACGAAATCAATGTCTGGTAAAGGAGAGATAGCGTTAATTCGGGATAGAGCATCGGCAGGAATGTTGTCTTTTCCTTTTATATGGCGGATATCAGTTGTGAATTGGGCAATGAACTCAAGGTGGCGGGCTTCACGAGGGGACTGTTTCACTGTGGAAGCTGTAATGGCATGCGTGATGGGTAAATGATCAGTTACAACATGGAATTCCCGACCTTCTATGAAGTAACGGAAGTGCTTAATAGCTAAATAAATTGCTAGAAGTTCCCTTCCAAATGCGCTGTACCTTGTTTCAGGCGGCTGGAACTTTTTAGAAAAGAAAGCTAATGGACGCCATTCGTTATCAATAAATTGTTGCAGCACAGCTCCAGCTGCGAAGTCTGAAGCGTCTGTGTTGATCTAGTCGGGGCTGTTGTCCGGAAGAAATATAGTGAACACGGACAGAGGCAAGGGTTCCTTGATGCTGCGGTTGAAGGCATTAGTTTCGTCTCGTCGTTCCAATCTACAGACGTGACCAGAAGCAGCAGTAACTTTACGTGGGATTGCTTAAGAAGTGCGTGGAAGGGAGGAGAATTTTTGCAGCGGACGGTATGAACGATGGCTAAAAATTTACCATCCTAGAAACCGGCGACGTTTGAGCGTTTTACGCGCTTCGGAAACATCACCGACATGGCTGCCACACGATCCCTGCTAGAGGACGTCTACTTCGGCAGAGATTTGTATGTCCGCGAAAGTTAGGATGAACTCCGTAATTCACATTTGGAGAATTGACACATGACCAAATTCCTTAGTCCTGGTAAAAACTTGCCTGAGATGTGAAGTATGTTCTTCGAGAGCGCACTGGCAATCAATAGTCGGGTCTATGTGGCAAGATGAAGGGTAAACCGCGTAATACTGAGTCTAGAAGACGTTGAAATGATTGACTAGCATTTCGTAAACCGAATGGTGTTCGAAGAAATTCGTAAAGGCCGAAAGGAGTGATAATGGCAGTCTTATGAATGTCGTCCGGATTGACGGGAATTTGAAAAAATGCGGAAATTAAGTCAATTTTTGAGAAGATGGTACAACCAGAGAGGTGGGATGTGAAATCCTGTAAATGAGGTACATTATAACGATCTGGGCGGGTGATTGCATTTAGGCAGCGATAGTCACCGGTCGGACGGTAATCTCCATTTGGTTTGAGTACCATATGCAAGGGAGAGGCATAGTCAGACTTTGAAGGTCGGATGATGCCCTTCTCTAAGAGAGATTCGAACTCTAGCTTTGCTGCTTTTAGCTTATCCGGTGCAAGACGTCTAGCGTGAGAGAATGGAGGTCTGCCGGAAGTTTCAATGTGATGAACAACATTATGTTTCACAGGAGGGAACTTGGAGACTGGAGAGAGAAGCTCTGGAAAATCAGTAATTAATAATGATTCAAAAATATTATTAGATGGAGAAAGATGTATGCCACTGATGGAAGCAGACGCACGAATACAGCGGAGGAAGTGAGTCTCAATAACTATGAGCGGTTTGTGGTTCATGTCAAGAAGGTTGAGAGTGGGGACAGAAAGGTCTGCACCCTAATATTGGTATGTGACGTCCGCTATCGTGAAGGTCCATACAAAGTCACGCACGGAATGAGAGCGTTTAAATGGAGTCGTTTGGTACCATAAGTGTTAATGGTTGTGCCATTGGCGGCGCGTAAAGAGCCTGATGCTTCTGGAGCATGAGTTTTCCCGAGGATGGAACGTGGTACAGCGGAGATAGAGCTCCCACTATCTACGAGATAAGATAGTTTGGTGGATGGATCGTAGACACAAAGTAAGTTGGACGCTTTTGAAACCACCCCGAGCGTATTTACGGAGTGGTGTTTGAGTTTAAATTCCCGAATGTACAAGGCTTAAGACATGACCGAGTTTGGTCTCCGAAACGTTGATGGTTTCTACAAATACCCTGCTGGTTATGTGACGGAAACTGAACTAAAGCCTGAGAATCAACAGGAGAAGAGGCGAACTGACGCGAAGGAGTAGGTGAGCGACGATATGAACGTCGTTGCATAGTAGGAGAGCGAGAATTATGACCATAATTGTAAGCAGAATAAGTATTTGGTGCATTGGGAGGAGGCTGAGGGTATGAAGGGGGTTGCGAATAAGGATGAGGAGAGGACTGAGGATACTGTTGTTGAGGATAAGGATATTGTTGTTGAGGATAAGGATATTGTTGTTGAGGATAAGGAGGGGAAGGAGGAGGGGGGGGAGGAGCAGTGGAACGCGTTTCCAAAGCTCGCATTCTCGTAGTTAAGTCCATGATGGTGTTCTGTAACACCTGTAGTTGTGATAAAATATAAGCATTTTCAGTGGGCGGCGGTTGGCGCATCGCGTTGACTGACTCACTCACATGCGAAGGTGACGCTGGTGGTAAGTTATTATTACCGGTGGAATCTATAATATGCGAGACTTGTGAAGGTATGTCTGCTGTCGTAAGAGGTTTCGCTTTGCAAATTCTGTCAGCAAAAGTAGCTAGTTCCCGCATAAGTAGCGAGTTCTTGCAGTGAACAGTTGGGATCGACCGTTGCTAAACGCAGTTGCATCTCTGTAGGGAGTTTCTGTAGGAAGAGATTGGCGGACAATATGTATACAATTACCTACAGGAGGACGCGTCAGAGAAGATTTAACCATATCAGATAATAGACTGGGGCAAACGAACACCACAGAGCCACAGTCAAAGTTTTTTTACTTTTTCAGCATCGGTTTCTCCCAGCCGGTTTAAAAGTTCGGTTTTAAGTTGAGTATAGGGCTGGTTGTGGGAATGTAAGGAAGGTAAAACATCCTTCAGGCGCTGTAAAACGGGAACGGGCAAAATGTTTAAGAGTGCCCTAAAGCGGGCCAGTTCATTCGTGGACTCGAGCTGGAGCTCGAGCAGCGTAAATGTGAGATCCAAATCGTTGTTAACAAACTTACCAGAATATACACTAGGGATTCCCTGTCTGAAGCAGGCTGTTGGGATATAACATTCATATTTTCAGTATTTGCAGCGTCAGGAGGGGACATGATTTATAAAATTTTAATAAATGCGATTGTAAAAAAAAATTTGAAACAATATACACGAAACAAAAAATATGCTTAAGATGCGATTTGCACAGCTGAATATGATAAAAAATGGTGTCAGAGCCATTAATAGACTAATATATACAAAAGTGTATACAATGGATGAGGAAATCTATAGCGGGCGCTTGTACGGCCAAATATGTAAAAAAATGATTAAAATGTTGTAAAATTGGTCAAAATATTTTTGAGGACAATTACGAGATTAAATGCGCTAAATGCAACTTACATACGCTAAATATGAAAAATATTGGTCGGAGACCAAAAACAGAGTAATTTTTTACAAATAGGTATATAAATGTTACAAAAAATTATATTAGGCGCCGCTTTTACGGTCCAATGGTTTAAAAAATAGTAATTTAAAATTGAAAATGCAGGAATTCGACCTGTTATTGAAAATTTTATCGTAAAAAAAATAAATTTTTTTTTAATTATATTATAATAATGTATCCGCTCAGGATGTGGATGCTGTGGATCCTTTGTTGTAGAAATGCCGGGATGGAACGGCAAAAGTCACTCCAGGTCAACACTGTTACGTTGAGCGTAACGGAAGATGAAGAAGGTTGAAATACCAAAACTCGTTTTTAGTTGTCAAATCAGAAATCTATTTAAATGAAATAATAAACACAATTAATATATTGAAAACAATTAACACATAATAAATAATTAATAATAATAATAATATATAATAATAATAATAATAATAAATATAATTTACAGATATAAAAATAAATATTAAAGTTACGCATGAAATAATACGTTTTCTCTTTACATTTTAAATTCTATTTAGGATGGACTATTATATTTTAATTAATAAATTTTTGCACATAGCTTCGCTATATAATTGAATAAAAATATTAAAAAGTTACTTAAATTTAAATAATCGTATTGTACAATGAAGAACATAAAATTGCTGCATCTTTTTCACTAATAACACAATTGCCACAAAACACAGAATTGTAAAGTATCACAAAAGCAAGTATGAATAACAAGAACTAGGTTTCACAAATAACTGACCTTGTAACATTCGAGGTCAAGGGATACACTGAAGACTGATGGAGCATTAAACATTTGTAATAAAATCACTGATGCTCACAAATAAGTGTTAATAAGAATTAGCGAATTGTCTATGATGAATACAGGTTATTTTGGACGATATAGAGGAGCGGTTCCAGAATGCTTGTTCGAGGCGAAAAATGGCGCGATCGATTGACCAATAGCAAACAAGGATGTGGTCACGTGAGAAGTAGGACGATAATAATGAAAAGGAAGAAAGAGAAGATAATAACATAAAGGAAGAATCCCTGAGACGAGAATAAGCAGAGGTAAATCACAGTGTATTTATTACTCCATGTTTGAGAGAAATAAAATGGAATATACGAATCATGTAAATAAAATCACTTCTGTTATGTATTCTGCCAATACCATTAACTACCGCTGAAGAAGTTATTATTTCAATGAAAGTGAAAAGTAAGACTTCAAGTAAAACCAGTTTGCATGACCAAAATTCTAAGAATATTTTATTCGTCGAAGTTTGGAACCGTTCATGAGAAAAATTTGAAGAGATAATACAGGACGGAGAAAAGAAGGTGGTTGGAGTAACAGAGGAGGAAAATGTTTAATAATTTAGACCTATTAAAACTCTACAATATCAATATTGGAATAGGAAATTCTATTTTTCAGTCAATAAGCACAATTTGTAGAATCTTGTGGACCGTAATGTACTACAAAACTTAAATGAGCAATAAGTAATGTAAAATTGAAGAAAAATATTAACAGAATAATTAATACTTTATTGGCCATCCTTTATTCTTCATAACCATTTACATCTCTTTGGTTTACTTTGAACAAGGTTTTGCAAG
>JABUQX010010957.1:0-20000 GCA_015478945.1 Trachelipus rathkii
TTTAAACTGTATTTAACACAAATTATCCCCTTATGTTATCTTATGGTCTCCTGACCTTTTTGAAACAAATTTTTTTTCGTGGCTGATTGAATCCGTCCATTCATTTATCAATAAATTAATGATTCATATTTAATTCCAAATCTCTTTCCATTATCTCTAGAGAATACTTACCCCTTTTATACTTTACTTTTTTATATTCACCTTTTTATGGCTTATTAAAATAATCTAAAATTGAACAGTGCTGAATTTTAAATTGTTTACGAATTAATTGATCAACATGAGCCCATTCAATGATATTACAATAAAGATTGAATACTACTCTATTCGAAGATATCCATAAACTTTTTTTAAAGCATTCTGTTGAAGCCTATACTTAAACTGTTCTGTAAACTATATATTTATACTCTTTCATCCTATAAATTTAAGCTCCATGATGGCATACCAAAATGATTTTCATTAAGAAGAGAAAACCAATTATTTCGATTTTTAAGGAACCATCTCTTAAATAACATTAAAATTTTTCCTAGAAATTTATCCTAGTGTCACCGTTCAGATTTTCTTTTTCTAGATTATTTATTTAAATTAGAGCCAAGATATTTAGTTTGCACAGAGCATTTTAGAAAATCTTACGATATACCAACAACTAATTTCATCTTTTTTTTAGTTGATCTATTACAAAACCAATCACTGTACTTTTGATTACATTAATTTCAAGCATAATCTCGTTATTAATTTTCCGTGATGTCTAACGATGTTTGTAGTCCTTCTATTGAGGGAGCCAAAAAAACGATCATCTGGGTACATAACAACATTAGACATGCTCATACTTAATCTATTATTTACACTTATTTACAATTGCTTTTATAAGTTCATTCTATATAAAGGCAAAGAGTAGGAGGTGACATAATTCTCCGTTGTCTAACACCATTTTTATTTCCATCTATTTTGATTACATCTTTTGTGATCCCTATCCCCAAAAGCGCTGTTGTTGTAATAGTGCACTAAATAATATGCATTATATACAGGAAAATTTCAATTCTCAATTTCTTTAAATAAAATTATTGACTTTGAACTTTGTCAATGCCTTCGGAAAGGTCTAGAATTGCCGATACCAACCCCCTGTTGAGCCTCCTCGATGGGACTTCTGCAATTGGTTCCTTACAAAACGAGATGCAGTCTCTGTAGTAGCAATTTCTTCTAAAGCCTGTTGCCTTCATCCAGAATGACATAATCTTTAATCTATTTCAGAATTCATATTCAACACGCTTAGAAAACAGAAGCATTCATCCGGTCTATAATTATGGAAACTGATGGAGATCAGTTGTAGAGGGTTAAGGAAAGTTAGGTAAATGGGGAATATGATAGATAAGATAGAGGAGGGATATAGATAGATAGATAGCAATTGTATATAGATGAAGATAGATAGATAGTAGAATGACTTTATATTAGAAATAGAGTAGACCTAGATAGTTAGGATAGATAGATGCTGGTATAAATAGATGGAATATGATAGATAGATAGATAGATAGATAGATAGATAGATAGATAGATAGATAGATAGATAGATAGATAGATAGATAGATAGATAGATAGATAGATAGATAGATAGGTAATAGAAAGTCAAGGATTAATGAAGGATAGATAGATAGAATGATGAGATAGATAGATGATAGATAGATAGATAGATAGATAGATAGGACAGAATGCCTTACAGCTTTTGCTTAAATTTTATTGTGAGTAATAAGATAAAAATTAATACGATAGAAGTATAAAAAATAAATGATAGATACTTATTTTCAAATTGAAGGAAGTGATAGAGAAAAAGAAATGAATAAAAAAAAATTGTAAATGAAAAGAAAGGAAAAAAATTGGGATGAAAAATTTATAATTCATTTTATTTACTTTTGAAACTTGAAAAAAAATCTACGGGAATAAAAAGAACATTAAAGGCTGGTTTTGTGTGGAAATTTTGAAAAGCCGATTTTATGGATTCCAATTCTGGACAGGTTACCACTTTCTCTTGATTACACGATGTTCTGGATTCAAGATTTGTTCCAATCCAACTACGATTATGATTCCGATTCCGACCCATCAAAATTAAACGGGTCTTAACTCCGATACCGATTTAATAGTCTTGATTAAAAGGCAACATCTTTATTGGAGAATTTATTATTAAAAACATAATAACATTACTGATATAGAAATTAAATAATAATTAGTTGTTATTAATTATTATTGTCGTTATTTTAGATTTTTAAAAAAAAAAATAAGGGGCCCTGTATATTTATATTATATATATATATATCTATATAATATATTAATATATATTATATATATATTATATTACGTATATTTATTATATTATTATATTATAGATATTTATTATTATATATTATATATTATCTATATATATATTATTATAATATATTATATATATAAAATATATAAATATATTTATATATATATATTATAATAATTATATATAGATATATATATATTATTAATTATATATATTATATATATATATTATATATATATAGATATTATTATATATATATTAGAATATATATATATATATATTAAATATATATATATATATATATATTATTTATATATTATTTATAGATTATAATATAATATATATAATATATAATATATATATATATACATTATATATATATTATATATATTTATATATAAATATTATTATATATATTATTATTTATATATTATATATATATATATATATAATATATATTGTGTGTGTGTGTGAATGAGCGTGCACGAGCGCTTCTGTATGTATATGCACGATTTCTGAGGTTTCATGCTTGTAAGATAAATAAAAATCAAAACTTAACAGATTTGAACTACTAACATTCCTTCCAACTTTTATTTTTCACTTTTTTTTTTATTTCTAGTAAATTATTTTAGCATAACTTTACGCCAGAAAACACCTTACACCAGCGTTGAACAAGGAGAGAGATTGCATCCTTTATCCTAAGGCCAGGAAAGGCTATTCTTATACTGCAAAAGAATAATTTTAGCTACGTTTGGCAGTTGATTAATCTTCCACGCAGTTCTTATTTTGTTCTTTAATCAGTAAAATAATAATAATAAAAAAAATAAAAATAAAATTCGGAACAAATATATAACCTGAGGAAAATTAAACCTCTTCCAATTCTTGTTCTATAAAAGGTTACATTTCAAAAATTAGAAACTGGTTTTTAATATGTAATTGCCCAGATTGTTGATAATGGAAAGCTGCTGCATTGTAAACTTAACATCAATTCTCTTTTGGAGAAGAAAATTATCATATTCTTTTTTTTGTTCTTAATTTTTTAGAGAAATCTTTATACGATGCATATTTCTCCTAACACGTGTAACACGCCTATATTTATTTATCTTAACATGTGTCAATACTATCATTCATTTTAAAGTATAATATTAATAAATAAGCATAATAAATATTTCTCCTAACACGTGTCACACGCCTATAGATATTTATCTTAATATGTGTTACACGCATCAATCATTTATAAAGTATAATATTAATAAAGCATAATAAATATTTTACACATCAAAACACATAAATCTTATAATTATTAATAATATATTTTCCATTGTAAATATCATAAATGAAAACACATTAACAACTATTATAAATATAACTAACACACATTTTAAATAGCAAGTATCACACGTGCTAAAAAGAATAATCATTCATGAAATTAATAGCAATACTAGCAAAAAACAACATCTTTAAAACTTTGAACCATATTATATGATGGATTGCTGTAAAAACATTTTAATAGTTTTCAAAGTCTAAATTAAAAGAGATCAATTTACCTAAGAAATATTTAATAATTTCCAACCTGCCTCTTTATGAAATTCATATACCAATGTATTAAAAAAACCATTAGTTTACCATGTTTTTTTATATTTTAATGATAATTATAATTCCCGAAGAGTGTATTCCATTAAGAATTGGCTGTCGAATTTGTCTTCTTAAATTTGTTTATACTTAGGAATAAAGGTTTGGAATTATTAAAAGATCTAAAATATCTAATTGGAATAACAAGCATTGTTTTGATAAATTTAATTCATTTTGATATATATATATATATATATATTAATATATATAATATATAATATATAATTTATATAATATATATATTATATATTATATATATTATATATTATATATATATGTATATTATTATATATTTATATATAGTATATATATATAAATATATATAATATATATATATATATATATATATATTATATATATATATATATATATCTATATATTGATTTGTATAATATATATGTTATATATATATGAATATTTAATATAATTATATGATTATATAGATATATATATAGTGACTATATCTATATATATATAAGAATTATATATACTTATATATATAATTATATACTATATATTATAGTAATTATATATATATATTTATATATATAATTATATATATATATATATGTTTATATATATATATATATATATATAGATATATATTATATATATTATATTATTATTATATATATATATATATATGATATTAGTAGTTATATATTATATTGAGTTTTCTATATATATAATATTTAATAAATATATTATATATATATATATATTAAAATTTAATTATATATAATTATATATATATATATATATTCATATATATATTATTTATATATATATTAGTTAGGCGTAAGTTCTATATAATTAGATAATATAATAATTATATAGACCACCACAGCTAAATAATTAACATTAAATAACTCATATTAATATTATATATCTTACTTCTATGACTACTATAATAATTCAGGATAGAGGTTATATTTAATTTTTAATATAATAATAGTGTAACATTAAATCTCATATATGTATCATATTATTTTATATATATAAAACAGTTACTGAAGTATATATGATTATAAGATATAAGTTATTATATAACTTTTCAAAATAATATAGTAATTAATAATTAAATATAATTGTTACAATAAATATATTCTCATATATTATAAAATTACATAGTGAGTTACAGCTAATTATTCAATCATAAATATTTATTTATATATAAATAAGTAATAACTCTATGAAGAGCACTAATTGACGCCATGAGTATTTAATTTTTCATTTAATTAAAAGGTAAATATAATTACAGGAGAAATGATATTGTATAATTACATATTATAAATAATATCAATATAATAATTAGTATTGAGCTAATAAGGTACAATAATTATTATATATATATTATAGTTAATTATATGACTGAAATATCTTTATATATTATAATTTATATTTATTATCTTATATTTATAACTTACATTAACATAAGGTCTATAATCTCACCACATTGTTTCTAATATTTATGTTAATATACCTCTATATAAATAGATATCTATATATATATTTTAATATTATATATATTTATATCAAAGTAGCTATTCATAATAGTAATATAGGTAACTATAACGATCTTTTATTAGGGCTAATTGCCTCTTACCTCGTATTATTCTCCAATTTTCTGCATAAATTATTACCTTATCAACTACAACTACAAAATAGTTCCAAGTAATCTTTATTACTAGGACTTTTTTTTTACTTTGCTCTTTTTCTTTTCCAGACGTGGGGTTTCGGGGGGGGGGTTTATCTCGCAATAGTGCATTTGTGGAATGGTTTCTCTTTGTCTGCTAAATTTGAAGAAATTTATTTTTACTATTTAATGATAAAAAATTTGCTTCGAAATTGCTTTATTCAAATAGCTAATATAAAATAAGAAATTTTTATTTGAGGTCTAAATGACTGGATGATAAACCTTAAGTGTGATATAACCTAGATTTTATAAAAATAATAAAATATTATATTCATATTAATTGCAATTATAGGTGGTATATATTTTATAACTGAAACAACCAAAACACCGGAAGAAAATTATAAAAAAAACCAAAAAAATAAAACAAAAACAAAACAAAAAAAATGAAGATTGAAGATATAAATTTCATCCATTTTAACAAATGAAACTACGACTTATTAATTAATTAAGATACATTTTATATAAATTAAACAAAATTTTTATAATTAATGTTTAATATCATATGTATTAGAATTTTAAGTGTGGGTTGCAGCCTTGAGAGAAAATTTTGGATGGGGAATTATAAATGGTTATTTTTATTTTATCTCTAACATTCGTGAAAGAGGATGCCGAATTTTTATTCCAGTATATCTATCGTTATAGATTATTAAGAAAGACCAGGTATTTTTAATTGGCCATGTGTCTCATCAAATCACTGGCAGTAAGTTGTCAACGAAAAGGCCGGCTAATTCTCTAGGACATTTTTTAAAAATAGCTCTTTTATTTTTTCCTTTTTTGTCTTGTTACTGTTGCCTACCATTCCTCGTCCACGTGTCGGCATAATGTTTGTGTTAAAAAATCCGAAAGGTTATCTCAGTCTATTCACCAGCTTTTCCTTAGTAGCTACGCTTCCCGAGTGACATTCAGTCATTGCTTACCACTGACTGTTAGTTGGTATTTATCCATTACCCTAAAAAGCGATATTATATTGGACATTTACCGATCTAAGAAAGACTTTAGACTCGATTACCCATATACTATAAATATATAAAATATATCTACCTTCGTTAAAAAGTAAGAAGGATCTGTTTCTTTACTATATAATTATATATATATAATATATAATATATATTATAATTATGTTCGTAGGAGGTAGTTGGCTGGTGTAATAATACCAAGGCCGTTATATATATATATATTATATATATATAATACACAATCACGTATAATATAACATAAATTATATTTATATATTAATTATAGAAAAAAGATATAAGTTATATAATATATAAAACATTACTCAGTCTAATTATCCATACAAGCTTAATATACAAGTTAATATAATCTATATTATTATATATAATAATAGATAATATTAATATATTAATATTAATATATATATATTATAAAGATATATTAATATTTAATAATATATATATATGAGAGATATATATATATTATTATATATATATAATAAATATTCATATAATATATATATTAATAATATAAATATAATATATAATAATATAAAAGATATATATTATAGATAATATAAAAGATTTTCAAAAATAATAGTACTATCTATATATACTATATGAACATTATTAGCAGTTGATATAATAGTACTATGTATTTGACTATAATGCTGTTTAAAACATTATATTCATTCACTTAACGTTCCGTATGCTTACATAAACACTCCACAAAAAATGGGTAATACCCAAAACTCGATTCCTTGAGAAAATTTTTTTCTGTGTTTGTTTGCTTATCATTTTTTTTTCAATTTTTGAAGTTTAAAGACAGCTTACCTTGTTCTTGTTAAGCATTTTTCATCCACTCGAAGGGTAAAGATTGTACAAGACTATGGTTAGATTTTGGCCACGTTTTACTATATATCAGAGTGAATTTAGTGAGCGAGATTGATAGGTTCATTATTAAATTTTCAAAGTACTTGATATGTATAAGTGACCTCTATATAAAAAGATATCTTCATACCAAATTTTTTAACTTAAAAAATGTATAAATTACTATTATTTTTCCACAAAAATTTTGGGGGGAGGGGAAACAGAAAGCAAGGTTTCAAACACACACACCTTGAACCCAAACAGACCTGATACTTCTACCGATTCTCCTCAATTAAGCTCCATACAAAAGGCATATAATACACATACATTACCAATTGAAAAAAAAATTGTAGCCGAATTTTTTTTAAAGGAGTTCACGAAAAGCAAACTCTTTAAAAGATAAAAAATTGCACTCTTAAAATTAAATCAATTCTAGCTGCTGTATTCAGCGATCTTTTGGCTCTTTTGTCCTTTTGTAGTCCAATATTTCCAGTGACGAACGTCACTTATAGTATATAAGTAATAATAGTATACACACATAACAGATTTACCAAGGATAATAATACACCAACAAAAAACACCATCTCACCACACGAATAGTATTTTTCATTGTGTTTTTCGTATAATCCAACTTTTCAAACCAAATATAAAAAATCACATATAATAAGTCATTATATTAGTTTATCGTAGTACTAGTAAATAAATAAAGAGAAACTCCATTTATTTTTAATCACTACTAATTTTTCAGTATAAGTATATTACTAATACAAAACAGCATCCTCAACCTCATTTTCCCCTCTCCTCTAAAACATTAATTTATAGTTTGTATTTTTTTAGACGATGTACTATTATATATATATAACTATTTTTATATAATTAACTAAAAAGTTTTTAAAGTCATTAATAGGAAAAGGGTATGTTCTTTGGTATGTGCATTAAAAAAAGTGGCCATTAAATTATAGGTAATTTCTTCTATGAAATAAAGTTAATTTATTAAAGTAATTTTATGACTATTAGGATATTAAAGTTAAATCTTACTTATTAAATTCGTATACTTCTCAAACGAATAGGCAGACATTATCAGATTTATTTTACCTCATGAGTCTCATACCATATATAGCTTATAGATTATTAATGTTATTTATATAAAGTGAGATTATAATATTTCTAGATAGTTTACAATAACAAATATTTATTACATAATAATATAAATATTGGAGATAATTTAAATCTCTATAAATTTTTTACAGATGTTAGAGTATAATATTAGTATATTCGTTCAAAATCACATTTATTATAATATAGTAAATAAAAACACCCGCCATCGGTGATAAGTGCATGAGTGAAGACACGGAGTGACAGAGGTATATTGCCTCATATAAGGTAAAACACTGGATGATTTTTTAACTTAAAGAAGCTATGCAACTACTCATAAATTTTTAGGCACGGTAATTATATTTGAGAACAGGGTCTAATATCTAGGAGGGTCGATGATAATTGATTCTTTTAATTAAGTATAGTCATTTATACACCTTTCATGAAAACTTAGATATATTTAGACTAGAAATCAAAACATTAATAAATAAAGTAAATAAACCGTAACTATGTAGGCTCTCATAGTAATGATAGGTATATATGTTGCCGTGTGCGTGTGGTATGTGGTAACTAATCAAAGTAGGTACAAAGCGCAACCCGCAAATATATACTTAACATATAATCACATTGAGAATCATCCCCTTCAGTTACTAAAAAGCTCTTTATTATGCCTCTTTAAGGAAGTGCTATTGTTTAAATATAATTACTTAATTAACATTGGGATTTAAGTAATATTATTTTCGAAAATTTAGATATTAAAGGAATTCATTTAACAATATTATTTGATTTTTATGATATTAACATGTTAATATCTAATTTTAAATTTTATTGCTAAAAAGAATCGATAAGTCCTAATCTTAAAGTTCTAAGGACTGACGATAGAATCACCATACATATATATCATTAATATATATTTATATAATATAATATATATAAAATTTACATAATAATATATAATATTACGATATTATATAGAATTTAATGATATATATATATATATATAAATATAATTAATTAATAAATAAATATATATATATATGATATTAATTATATAATATATTATATATATATTATATAATTATAATATATATTTATATATAAATTTATATATTATAATTATATATATATTAATATAATAAATTAAATATATCATTATATATATATATAATTAATAATATAAAGTATCTAAACTATGCTGGAACCCCAAGCAAAAAGTCACGATACTCGAAAGCTCGTTTCCACTAAGTAGTAGTGTTTTTATAGGTAAGTTTCAATTTTAATTTATTAATACAGAATTTTCTTATCATAAAAAACATCTATTTTTGCATATTTTCCAACCCGAACCTAGATATTCTTTCTTAATAATCTCACACCACTACCATTGTCACAGGAAACCCTCCTCCCATCTGCAAATTTTGCCGTCGCCATACCCCGCAATCTATCACCATATCTTCATGATTGAATCACTATCAAAAATCAAAATAATGGACCTTATTTTCCATCGTCATTTTTCTTACTTTTGATCGTCTACTAAATTAATTAACACAATACTAAAAAAGTTGATTATCCCATACAACGTTATCTTTTGCCATACAAAACTAGAATATAATATTCTCGTGTGGCTTATAAATAATTCAATTGAAAAGAAATTCTCTGTATGATATAATTTAATATATTCATTTTATCCGCTTTTATTAGTCCAGGAAATGATCTACATATGTATTTGAAGCAATTTTTATAACGTCAAGTAATCATTTTCTTTAGAAGGAAAACATACCAAATATGTAATTAATGTATCTTCTCTTTTATTTGATAATTTTTAATTGCTAATAAAAGTGAGCAGGCAGGCTACAGCATACATAGTTTGATTTTATTTATCACCCAAGTTAGTATAACTATGGCGCTTCAGTCTTTTATGTGGGCCGTGGGTGGTATATATTATATATATTATTATAGGTGTAAATAACCAAATTAATATTTATATATTATATATATAATATATATATAATATATTTTATATTATTATTATATATTAATATATATATAAATATATATATATTAATAATAATATAATTTATTATAAATATATATATATATATATAATTATATTATATAATTAATATATATATTATAAATATATATATAATATATATATATATATATATATATAAATATATATATATATATATATATATATATATATATTAAATACTATTGAAACATTTACTAGTTTATACAATGATCAACTTACATCTATGTTGTTCATTTCGTACTCATTTATACCCTATAGTGAATAACAGTATGTCTTAAAAAAATAGAATAGTCAATCTTCGCCATAGGTCTAACTTTTCAATTTTATATCAAATCTCTTTAAGAAAGTGTCTGATTTGTTATTAATACGAAGAGCAGAAAAATAAGCTTGTAATTAATTCATACTCAAATACTAACTTGCGTTGAAGGTATGAATCTAGTTTAAACAGTCAAATTGCAATCTTCTAAATTAATAGAATTACAATTATGTCTGGGATACTTTTCGATGTCAATTTAATTCTTAAATTTATAAGCTATCGCGAATTCTATCAATATTTTATTCATACATTCTTATCAGTGCAACTAATAGAAATTATTGTTTTAAAGTTATTTGTAAAATTATGTGTTTGTTTACAGTTAAAATATGAGCATAGAAACCACTTAGAACCCAATTTTTCATTGAATCCACGTCTGAAACGCTATTAATCGACTTAAGATTCTATATCAAATTAATCCAGAAAAGCTTATTTTCAATAATATACAATCTTCTGAGCTTTCGCAGAATACTTGAGTAATTATAGTAAATAAGAGGGCTAGCTAGTAGTATTCCATCATCATTTACATAATATGCAGAATAAAAAAATCTGGAAAGCAGATGTAATTGAGTGCTGCAATGCTTTTTGGCATTTGCATAAAAAGTCACTTTTGAGGAATCGGATCATGTCCAGTCCATGTCCAGATTTGATATCTTCAAATCCATTAAGTTTTAACAAAAAAGTAGTGCCAGTAAAACTTTAAGACAGTATTTCCTATGAAATGAAACAAGAATCAAGTTTCTAGGACGAATGGTTTTCAATTTATGAAAGAAAAACTAATTTTTTTGCAAAAATTTGCAGCTTTTCAAAACTTTGACCTCAATGGGCACGGATTAAAATTATCCAATTGAACTGAAACTCTGCCAATCTCATTTTTTAGCCAATTGGCAACTTTTATGGGGTCCCTGGAAAAAATTTGAAATTTTGAAGAGATATGGCAAGGGGTTGGTGAGGCATACTAGATGTTGATCCAGCAGCTACGACTGAATCGTCTCCAAAAAATAAGTGCCAGAGAGAAATCTACGTCATCTGTTATTAATTCCACTAATTTGGAGGTAACAATAGGCGTCACAGAGTCAGTTGGATCATGGCCCACCGTGTTGGTGATATAAATTTCTTCACCAGTGCTTGCAAAGTGAAGATCAGGTTGGACTGGGTTGGTAAACGCCTGTAGGATTTTATAGATTTCAATTTCCTCGAATTGCCTGGGCACACTCCCAAGACCGCCATGGCGTAGCAGAGCGATGGCACTGCTATGAGCCAGGAATGCTAGACAGCATCTCTGGAAGATTTATGCTCCAGTAGAGAATGAGAGAGAGGGTCGAGCAAAGGCGGCTGATGATAACCTTAATGCTGTCGAACTTAATGAGACAGCAAAACTCGGGATGATGAAAGACTGCCTCTGGAAGTACTGTTATTACCTCCGAAGGTAAGGTACAAGTGTAGCTTTTATGGTCGATAGTGAAGAATTCATTTACTAGCTTGTCCATTCGGGTGTCGTCCCGTTTCCTGGAGTGGGAAGGGTCAAAATTAATGAACCGATCGTAATATTCACACAGGAATTTGGACAGGATTAAGCATCCCTAAAATAAAGTGGAATGGGTTATTTGGGCACTGTAATGTTCGCTATGAACTCTCTCGAGGATTTAAGGGTAAAACATTGGAGTCACCCGTGTCTCATCGGAGCATGCGGAGAAGCCGGCTAATCTGCGGTAAGAGCGGATCGGGGCTGTTTTGATGAGAACTGTTGGTGATTCCAGAATGATGTTCATGGATAAGTTAGAGACGGACTTCAGTGGAGAGAGTCAGAGGCGATCGAATACGGTGACATGTGAACGGGAATAGGTTCGTCGAGCTGGAGGCGATGCATCACATCATGCATACGGTAGGTAGGATTCTGAGCGTAGAGGAGAGATCTGCTAATTTTATCTAGGACAATCAGTCCGCAGCATTGAGAATTGCCCGGGACATTAAATATTCAGCGGAATGCCACCTTTTGAAGAATAGATAGTACTAATGGATGTACAGAGTATAAGTTTTTTTCTATCACCGTTTTCAACATATTTTGCTAATCTATCTACGCATATAACACAAGCAAGTCGAGATTCTAGATCTAATACAAGACTCAGCATCTCAAATTAGTATTTTTAACCTGCTCAAAGAAACGAGAGAAGCGAGAGAGAGAGAGAGGAAGCCATACAGAGAGCGAGAGAGGAAGAGAGAGAGAGAGAGAGGTGAGAGAGTAGAGGATGAAGAGAGGAGATGTAAGAGAGCAGGAGAAGAGCAGGAACGAAGATGCGACACGGAGAGAGAGAGAGAGAGAGAGATGGAGAAGGAGATGAGAGGAGAGGAGGAGAGAGAGAGAGGAGAGAGAGAGAGAGGAGAGAGAGAGAGAGAGAAAAAAAGAGAGAGAGAGAGAGAGAGAGAGAGAGAGATGGGAGAGAGAGAGAGATGACAGAGAGAGAGAGAGAGAGAGAGACGAGACTGAAGAGAGAGAGAGACGAGAGACGAGAGAAGAGCAGAGAGAGAGACGAGAGACGAGAGAAGACGAGGAGAGAGAGAGGGAGAGAGAGAAGAGCAGAGAGAGAGACGAGAGAGAGGAACGAGAGGAGAGAGAGAGAGAGACGAGGAGAGGAAGAGAGAAGGGAGGAGAGAGAGAGAGAGAGAGAGATGAGAGAGAGACTAGAAGAAAGAGCAGAGAAAGAGAGAGAGAAGACGAGAGAGCAGAGAGAGAGAGACGAGAGAGAGAGGAGAGGGGGAGAGTTTCGAGGCTGACAGACCGTGAGATTCCAGGAAGGAGAGAGGGAGGAGGAGAGGAAAGAGAGGAGGAGAGAGAGAAGTAGAGAGAGAGAGAAGAGAGATGAGAGTAGAGAGAGAGAGAGAGAGAGAGAGAGAGAGAGAGAGAGAGAGAGAGAGAGAGAGAGAGAGAGAGAGAGAGAGAGAGAGAGAGAGAGACGTAAATATATTTTGTAACTTAATTTTTAAAAAAAATTATAAATTTTCCTACCTGTTGAGCGTCGCTTAACTGCTGCAACAATTGTTCTTGGTCAGCTTCCATTTCAACAATTTTCTTTCTTGCATCTTCCAGCACACAACGTACTTGATTTGATATTTCCTTTAAAATATTATTATAATCAATATTATTATTATTATTATTATTATTATTATTATTATTATTATTATTATTATTATATCTTGGCATCAAATAGCTAATTACCCAAATAGGACGCAATTAAAATAAGGCTGCTTAAAAATTTACCATTGAGTTTATATCATCACGAGGAGTAGACAAGGTTGAGCTTTCTCTTTCCTGTGAAAACCATTCATTTTTGCTAACTGGTCTTTTGTGAGTTGGTGTGACAGCTCGACTCGACAATTCTACAGCTTGATGGATGTTCGTCAATGATTTCGACATTCGTGAACGTCGTATCCCAGAATCGATTCTTGGGGTTACATGTCGGTAAATTTGAGGAACTTTATTTTTCCTTGCAGCGCACAACTGAACATTTGCAACTTTAAGTTTTGCCTATATATATATATATATATATATACTATTACTATAATATATATTGTTATATACTATATAGTATATAGATATTATAAGTATATATAGTATATAATAAATACTATAATATATATATATATATAGTTAGCTATTACTATATATAATATATATATATATTATTAAAGTTTACTAAACTATAGTTTGCGTAGTGTAAAGATATTATTAGTGTTGTTTTCACTCCCTTGAGAAAGTAATTAGATTATTGATTGTTTGATTATATTGATTATTTTGCCTGGTATCATACTTACGTTGAAATTTCGTGATAACTTTTAGGACTAACATTAGATGATTTGTATTATACATGATCAATTAGCAATTAAAAACTTATATTAATTAAGACTAACGTAAAAAACTCTTATTGGAAGACAGCATCTGGCAAAAGCTTTCGGTGTGGATTGGACACAACTTATCTGTCATTTCGAGAACAGCAGCAATTCTACAATGATTAGGTGATCCCTGGCAATAACTCTCCTTACATAGGACCTCCCATCTAAATGGGCCGCCCGAACAAGGGACTCCTGTTCTTGAGCTCGGCCGCGTTGCATTTTTTAGAGTGCGTAGGGTGTGTGAGCTTGTGTTCACATTTTCGTCTCTTGGATTTTTTTGCCATCCGCATGGGTCCGGGTGATAAATGTTAAAGAGACAGCCACTGCCTGGTAGTCAGTTCCCGAGCGAGAAAATAATTAAACGTATTGTTCCCTTGTTTCCCCCTTAATATTTAACTAAAGTAATTGGCTGATACTACATAACGTGACACTGCTGATCCAAAAGGAATTCAATCCTTTAATAAAATTAATCAAAAAAGAAAAAAATGCAACATCCGAAGCCGCAAGCTCATGTATGCTTTCCCCATTCTCGTTGGATGCATAACCCGTACATCAGCTATTCACCTGAGAGACAATAGGGGAATAACAGCCTCATTACAACGACATGGAATTAAAGATTCCAAATATGTTTCCCAAAAGTTTTTTCCCGTAACAAAGATTGATTAAATCCCTTAAAGGCTTCCTAGTATTCGTCAGAATCGCCTAGACGATGATATATGTTCCTTTGTATGCTAAATTATAAACCTCCAGTATACTGATTTATTCTGCCCAGAAAGTGGGCAATATCATTAGAATCATACAAGACAATAAACCATACTCTCGTCTAAACGCAGTTTATCTGGACAAGCTTAAAGATACCACAAATCATGTCATGGCTGAAATATCTACCATCATAAATTGGGAAGCAGTAAGGAATCATATCTACTCCGCTAAAGCATCAACGTAGCTCCTCCAAGCTCGAGAAAGTAAATATTCACCACAATAAGAATTTCAAGTAATGGAATAGATGTGCAGTCGGTTGAACTGCTAATTGCAATCTTTGGTATGACAGGCTTATTGTACAAATGGTCCCAACGAAGTATGAACGTTGATGGTTATGACACAGTATGTGACTATTGCAACAAGGTGGGCCACAGTATAAATGAATGCTACAAATACCTCGGTATTTGTAGTTATTGCAAAACAAGACACTGGGTCATAAGATAAGCTGAATGTAGAGCACGTCCGACTCCTTTGTTTTCTTCTTCTCAGAATACGTCGTAACTCTTATATAGTATGTTTTGTTTTCGTTAGGCGTTTTCGTGAATTGCTTAGATAATGTTCCGAACAAGAATGTGGTAAATGATACTTATGTTTCCAGTAATAAGTCACGTTCACTTCTTGCCCATTCTCCTCGTAAATGTCTGGGTATTGTTGAAAAACCTTGTCGACCCGAACCTTCGGTCAACCACCTGTCTCCCATGGTAATACCTAAATCAGTGGAGAATACCAAACAGTCTACCCCTATGGAGATAAATGACTCTGTTGAAAAGATTACCCAATTTACCTCACCAGAAGTGAAAAACTTGGAAAAACCAATCTTAAATGAATTACCAGTTCCAAATGTTCTCAGTGTAAATGATTTAACTGGTAGTACCGAAAGTGTGCAAAGTACAAATGAATCTAATTATAGTCATGAAAGCCATTGTGTTTTAAACGCTTCTGATTCCATTGTAAAAGGTATAAATGAATTACTTACTAGTGATGAAAGCCAGTCTTTTCTAGATGTTCCTGATTCTAATGGTTGTAGTACGAACGGAGTGATTCGTAGTAGGGAAAGTGATTGCCTTTCTATTGATAATAATTCCGGAGTTCATAGTGAGAATGAGAATGAATCTAGTGGTATTGATGAGAGTCAATATCCTCCTAGTAATTATACCTGGTTGAATGAATCCAGGTCAAATGATTTCTCTTCCGTACAAGATGTAGAAAACACATCTGCACAAGATATATTGCCCTTTTTCCCATTATTAAGCATTGGAAGTAAATCCACAGTAGAAAATAGTTTTGAAGTAAAAACGAAGGATAAAAATACCCCCATCCCAGTCACAGTACCGATATTCGAAAATAGATTACGTACTGTCCAAATAAATTTAAATACAAAAAGAACTGATTCGTTTACTTTCCCTGTCGCGATTAGACCTAATAGTCAAACATTCTATGGCTGCTATGTCGACAGTGGAGCAGGAGTAAGTTTGATCAGTAGCGAGTTCGTTGCTACCTGTATAAAAGATTTAGAATTACATCCAACAATTTCCCTGGGAATTAAAGAACTTAGTGGGTTACACCATAACTACTGTGTCCCTGTCACCCATTATATCGAAATGAAATTATATTTTCCCAAAACAACGTTTGTCACAAAGCATATAAAATTCTTAGTCATCCCTTCTGCATTTTTACCTGAATTAATGGTGTTGGGAACTGATGCTCTCGAAAATAATGAGCTGTTACCCGATATAAATCAGACAGAGTTATTACATATAGTGGACTCAAAGATTGAAGTAATATCAATAGATCCCATAGATTTGCCCTCATTGTCTACCCCGTTTCAATATAGAGATCTCAGTTCCTTTGCTTGGTCCCCTTGTAACATATAATGAAGGGAATCTTTGATGGATGGTGACAAAATTATTTCACCAGAAAAATAAATATTTTGCCGCTAAAATATCTTTGGCATATCTCTAACTAGATTCCTTTTCGATCTCCTTTCTTACCCCTTCTACCATCTTCTGGGTTTTTGGGAAACCGGAGGGAAGGGGGGACTTGGGATTTATTAAATCAAAAATATGAATAAATACTGAAATGCATTATTATTGACTAAAGAAATAATTATTTTATATAGGCCCTATATAAATAAGTCGTCCACACTTTGGATAACTTATTCTTAGATAGGTATTGCAGAGTTTAGTATCTTTAATAGCCATATTTTAAATTATTGCCCTATAATAATATATTATCCTCTCAATTCATGATTTTATTTACTAATATATTCTTGTTTAATAGTTATTTTATTCCAGATGCAGATTTATTTTATATATGTTGTAAACATGAACTAATGCAGATAATGTTTTTCAGCTGCGCTAATGGTTTGTTAGCCCTGTACCTCTTTCACACAAAAAAATATAGTGCAGTTTTTGATTAATTTCTGAGTGACTTGGGTGATTTCTGATTTAAAACAAAAGTTAACTCAGTTGATTATAATAAAAATGAAATTGCAAACGATTTGTAGAACCAATAGTGGAAATACTTTGAAAATTTTTGTGTGTGAAATATAGCTATATCTGTAAATCTGCCATACTAATACAAGTCAAGTTTTGTAAATATAAATTACCGATACTAACCTTTTATTATTACCTGCACCCATTATCGTGCTGGTTCCCACAATTTCTATATGCAGCAAGTACTGTGCTAAACCCATGGATACTTTTTAATAATTATTCGGTTCGAGAACCCTTATGAACCTTCCACTGTTTCTGAACTCTACCCCTGGTCGTGCTAAACTTCAAAGATCCAATATTTTGGAAATCAAAAAAAAAAAAAAAAAAAAAAAAAAAAAAAAAAAAAAAAAAAAAAAAAAAAAAAAAAAAAATACTTAAATTAATCCAGGGTGGGGAGTTTAGATTTAGTGGGGGGGGGATGTAAGGGGAAGTGAAATCCCCTTTTTTCTTTTTGTTTTGTTTAAGTATTTTTGATGTTGATTTGAGATTTGACAAGAAGCCATAGGAAATGGATTCTATAATTATATTTTAAAGTCATTGTAAACCATTGTTCATTCTATCGTTTTATATATGGAAAATAATATAATCCCAACAAGTAATTACTAATATATAATATTCTATATTCCAGCCTTAGTTCTTAGTATTTATTTAAGTTTTCTGAATGATTTTTGAAAACCTTTGTTTTTATAATACCTTTGTGTCCCAAGTTTATTTATATTAATAATGGACACCATTGACATTGATACTCCTGATAGAGTCCATTCTACTATTGGATGAATACGTTACCTTGTATATTTTTCCCATCTAAAGGTAAGAACTAAATATTAAAAGTCCATTAGATTTAAGTTAATGTTAAATGTTTTATATGGCTGAAATTAATTAAAATGTTCATAATACTTTAAGTATAATAATATCTAAGTAAAGTTAAAACCCGTTCCAGTTTCTCCTGTGTCTGAATCTTAGACTTCCCAGCCCTTCATCCATTTACTCCCCAGCTCTTCAGTTTAACCCCGAATATTGGGACTTATCAGTCGAGGGTAAGTGCCTGAAGATAATTAAATAATTTTAAGTAATGAATAAATATTATAAATTTAATTTCAAATATAATTCCCAAGGAAAACTGGTGAAAGCATTACTTTTGTTTATGTTTTCCCCAGGGTTCCGTTGCTGGGCTGCAAGTTCCGTTGCTGTGCTAATTCTATCGCAGGGTTGCTTTTTCTACCGCTTGGCTGCTTAATCCATTGCTGGGCTGCTTTTGCCATTTCTAGGCTGCTGTTATTATCACTGATTCCCATTGAAGTGAAGCTTCATGATTGTGTGAAGAGCTTTGTTGGTTATTACCAAACTTTCCCCTCATTCCTACTTTTGGGAGATAAATTCATCCTGAATAAAATAAGTTAAGTTTAGTTTTAAAAGAACAAGACAATAAGAATACTTAAAAATAAAGAAATATAAAGCCGTTTAAAATATCATTATATACTCACGGTTTATTCACCTTAATAAATATTATAGAAATATATTGTAAATAATTGTTATTATGTTTCCCCTTTTTGACTCTCGAACCACAATAGTAATTGCTACACAATATAGCATGTATGATTGATCTGGTTAAATACTTAACCGAATAATAGCCTCTTAATAGGCGAGCGTGGTTGTTAAAAATTCTTATTTGTAGTTTAAGTATATTATTAAAAGTGTATATTTGATCCATAAATGTATATAAGTTTTGAATTAGTTTATTAAAATATAACCAAAAAGAGGTTCATTAAAACCCTATTGTAAATTTCTTTAAATTAATAAAAAGTTTAAAAGTTTCCTTTGTTAAAAAAATTAAAAAATCTGAAAGAACCAAATCACCCGCGTTTATCTGCTGCAACCTGTGTAATGACGGGTGAAAGAGTGACAGGGCCTGCGATTAAACATTGACCCTCCTGATTAGCACGATAAGTCTTAATATTCTCT
>JABUQX010010957.1:22500-26953 GCA_015478945.1 Trachelipus rathkii
ATATATATATATATATATATTATATATATATATATATATATATATATATATTATATATATAATATATATATATATATATATACCCGTATATATAATATATATATTATATATATATATATATATATATATATATTATTATATATATGATATATATTTTATTTTTTATTTATTTTACCATGACAATCGGGGGAAAGGTTACTGTTTTTATGTTTTTCCCGACCAGTGGGCCAATACAAAGTGGAAAGGTGCACAGTTATCAGGGTGATAGTAACCCCAGCCTCAGTCTGAACCAAGTCAAGATGTATCCCAGCCATCGGTGGGCATGGCTAGGCTCTGGACTCACAGACCTACTGTGCGTGAGGCTAATAGGAATGTAGGTGTCTGTATGTGTAATAAAGTTTGTACCGTTGTATGTGGTGGCTATGATAGTTGAAGTGAGGGTATTAGATTTAGTGTATTAATACCCACTATGCCGTAAACTGTTAGATGAATTACAGAAAAATTCCCTTACAAACAGCAATTTTTCGTGTCCGTCCTATGGTGACTAGTCGAAAGTACAAATCCCGTTTGACGAGGACTCGAATCACGACCCTAAGCGTGCCAAACGCACCACTCAGCCCACTGCGCCACCGAGACTCCTATATATATATATACCTATTATATATATTATATATAAATATATATTATATGATATATATATATATATATAATATATTATATTATATTAAATACTTTGATATATATATTATATTATATAGTATATTATAGTAGCTCGGAGAAGTCGTGATCGCCGTAACGACCTGATCTAACTTTCGGCGAAATTTATGAATCTATGGGTACATGGAATGTCAGAGGAATAAATGTTTGAGGAGAAGAGAGAGAGGTGATGGATGTATTGTAGAAAGGGCAAATTTGATTGCTCGCTGTGACTGACTGAAAAAAAAGATGAAAGGAAAAGGTGAAATTAAGTTGGTGTGATGTGAAATGTGTGCTTGCTGGTGTGGAGAAGAATGAGAGAGGAAAAGAGAAGGAGTTGCAATTTGATGAGTGACCTTGTGGTATGAAAGCTATGGTTAGACTTTGATTGGTGTGTTGAGTCTAGAATTCTAATGGTTAAATTTAAGTTGAAAAGGTCAAGGTATGTGGTTGTGACGTATGCTCCATCTGAGGGAAACGTTAAGAGGGTACGATTTTTTGGGATAATCTGAATGATGTCTTGATAGGGTGAGAGGAGCTTCAGATTTGATAGTTGTTGGGGGGACCTGAGATGGTTGGATAGTGATCAAAAAGGGATTGGTATACAGGTTTTGGGGTGTCAGGAGAAAAGAGAATGGTAGGAAGGTGATTGATTTCTGAAAGGAGAGAGGTATTGTGTAACTAATACTTTCTTTAAACACAAGAGTATTCCTAAGTATACTAGAGTTGGGTGTAGGCATGAAGATGGTATCCGAAGTGAAAAGTTTGATTGATTTGTGTTGGTGAAGAAGAGATGTTTGAAGTATGTGTTGGAATGTAAATCAGTTAGGTTTAGGGAATGGGATTATCGGATCATTTATGTTGTTCTATGTAAAATTAAGGTTAGTGGGGGCTTGGATAGAGAGGAAGGTGATAAAAAGTAGTTAAAATTAAGAGTGAGAAGTTAAGTTTGCAAGATAATAAGGATAAGTATTAAGAGCGCTCGCTAGTAAAA
Source organism: Trachelipus rathkii (assembly GCA_015478945.1). NCBI lineage: Eukaryota > Metazoa > Arthropoda > Malacostraca > Isopoda > Trachelipodidae > Trachelipus > Trachelipus rathkii. The sequence goes on from JABUQX010010957.1 coordinate 24,191, forward strand.
CGTTGATTGTGAACAAGTTGATACTGAACAATTCTGGGGGCAAATGAAGGAAGCAATGTTAGTAGTGCAAAGGAAGGGTGTGGATGTGCTAAAGTAGGAAGAAGAATGTTGCAACGCGGAATGGTGGATATGAAAGAGGTGATGAAAGGCGGTTTAAAGGAAAAAAAGAAGCGTGGTTGAATGTACTAAAAGCAAATGATGAAGATCAAAAAGAAAGATGCTTGGAATGTATATAAGGAGGAAAAAAGAAATACTAAAAGGTGTATACGTAGAAGAAAACAAGGTAAATAATCAGTTTGGAAGGAGGATGAATGAGCGACATACAAGGAAATAGGAAGCTCTTCTGGAAGGAAGCGCGAAAGTGTTAAGAATGAGAATAAGGGGAATCTGCTTAGAATAATGAATAGGGAATGGGCTTTTGTTAACTGATGAAATGGAGTGAGGGGAGTGTGGAAGAACACTTCGAAAATCTGGCACAATATAAACAGTAATGATGAGGTGTTAGTGATTGTGTGTGGGGTTTGATGGTGCAAAGAAGGAATAGGTATTTTGGGATGAGGTTATTAGTAAGGAGGAGGTAATGGGTTCGGGTGAGAAAGTTGAAGAATGTAATCTGCAGGTATAGATGAAATACTAGTTGAACATTGATATCAAGAAGCGTGAGCGAGATCGGTGATTATTGGATTTGGAGAGTTGTGTAATAAAGCGTTTATGAGAGGTATAGTTCCAAGGGATTGGAGGAGAGCGGTAATAGTACCCTTGGATAAGGAAGGGAGAAAAGGGGAACTGTAAAAATTATAGGGAATAAGTTTATTGAGTGTTGTAGGGAAGGTATTATGCTGGTATTTTGGTTGAAAGAGTGCGTCGAGTGACTGAGGGACTGATATGGTGAAAGAACAAGGTGCGTTTAGGAGTGGCTAGAGATGTGTGGATCAAATCTTTACATTGAAACAAATGATTGAGAAAAATGAGGGAGAAGAAAAGGGGGGAAGGGGAAATTGTTAAAAAAAAAAATTTATAAATTTTTATTTTTATGGAATTTTTTGCAACAGGCGTATGATATGAGTATAGTAGGGAAGCGTTATGGCAGGTGTAGTGCATATATATGGTGTTTGGTGGTAGGCTTCTGAATGGAATCAAAGTATGTTATGACGATAGTGAAGCGTTGTGTAAGAATTAACATGGTGTCAATGGTGATTGGATTAGGATTAATAGCGGAGTAAGACAGGGTTGTGTTATGTCTCTTGGTTATTCAATTTTTATATTGGTGGGGTATGAAAAGAATTTGATGGGGGATGGCAGGAAAAGTGGTGTTAGATATGGTGGAGAATTAGTTGAGTGGAGGTGCCCTAACCTATTATTGCGGATTGATTTTGGTTCTGTGTGGGCGAATCTGAAAGAGAGTTTTGAGAGATGATAGAGAGATTTGGCCAGGGTGTGAAAGAGGGGCTTGAAATAAACGTGGATTAAGAGTAAGTATTATGGTTGTGAGTGAGGGACACTCCTCAGTGTGAAGTTATGTTAGGATGGTGAGCAGCTAGAACAAAGTGTCTGAGTTTAAAATATTTAGTGTATATGTTGGATGAGAAGGGAACGGGTCAGATTGCAGAGTGTAGTAGGAAAGTTAGTGGTATGGCAGGAGGTGGCTGGTGCAATTTTAAATCGTTGGTGAATGCCAAGGGACTAAGTCTGAGTGTTGCTAGGTCTTACATGAGGTATGTTTTTTATGTGTTATTGTATGTAGTGAGACTATGGTCTGGAATAAGAAGTATAGATCTAAGTTGCAATGTGTTCAGATGGACAAGTTTAGGGGTGTGTAGGTGTGAGAAGAAGAATTGATAAAAGAGAGGGAATTGAACGTATTAGAGAGTGTGTGTGGTGTAGCAAGGGGTAAATGAGAGAATAAATGAAAGTTATGTGAGATGGTGGTGGTTCATGTGAAAGTATGAATCATAGTTTAGGTTGGTGAAGCGGATTGATTATAGTGGGAGTGTTGTTGGAACCGACCGGCTGGGAGACGAAGAGAAAGTGATTGAGTCGGTAAACGAATTGTCTGAAGGAGAGAATGTGATTTGGGCCAGAGGCTGGAATTAAGGTGCCATGATAGGAGAGAAGCGTGGGTTTTTTGTATGGGCGCATGGTTGTGCCCACCTGGCAGGATGAACCCTTAATTGAACGATTGTACCATAGTGGGGTCCGTCGCAGGTCCACTGATTCTCTGGGTGGATTTTCTGTTCGTGACGAGACTCTCACTAATTAAGGTACAGAGGGGGCGGTAAGGCTCGGCTTTCTTTTTCGACGTTTTTCATGTTCTCCTACTGCTTTTCTTTTCCGATGCTTGTACAGCAGCTTACCCCCCAATCTTGCGGCAAAGAGGAAGGTGAAGAAAGAAAGAAAAGAAATATATATATTATATTATATATATAATTATATATATATATATAATATATATATATTATATATTATATATATATATATAATATATAATATATAACTATATATATATAAATAATATAATATATATAATAGAGGTGTAGCGGATAGTGATTTTCACTATCCGCGGATGCGGATCAGTTAAGAATCACTATCCGCGGATTGCGGTATGCGGGATAGTTTAAATTCGCGGATTGCGGATGCGGATGGCGGATAGTTAAGTTTTTTGAGTTTTAGCCACAAAAATATTCATTTATATATATAATATAACTATATTATAATAATTATATATATACTCACTCATTTATTCAAACATTAAACCTGTATAAG
>JABUQX010010958.1:7500-17500 GCA_015478945.1 Trachelipus rathkii
CTAATAATCAAACAATATGTAACTCACGAGTCTATGATTGCCACTTATTTCTACACCATAAGTTTTAATCAAAATCGCAATTAAGGTGTTATTTAAATACTTTCACACCAGAACCATTCTGGCTTATATTCATAGCATGGTATATTGTAATGCTTGTAATTATTTTTTTTTTTTTTTTTTTTTTTTTTTTTTTTTTTTTTTTTTTTTTTTTGTGGAGCTGTCGATTTTCTTTAATTACAACATACTTCTAAAAAAATTTTAGCAAGTTTGTTGGAGTATTCGTACGGAGTTAGGATTCATAAAAGACCTATATTGAAACTCCCACACACACACACACAACACACACACACACACACACACACACACACACCACACACAGCACACACACACTTTCAGCCCACATAAGCACACTCACAATATACACGCACACACACACACACACTAACACACACATATATAATATTATATATATATATAAATATATATATAATAATATATATATATATATATATATTTAATATATATATATATATATATATGATATATTATATATAATAATATATTATTTATAGTATATATGTATGTATGTATGTTTGGTATATAATACGTGTCAACCCAGATACAGTAGAAAGGTTTTTTTTTCTGTTTTAGTCTATGCTACAGGAAATTATAAAAAACGGAGAAATTTCCATATTAACTCAAAATCGTGTCAAACTACAGCTTAAAGGTCCTTGGACTTTAAACATCAATAAAAAGTATTTAAATCATAAAATCTAATCTAATTTAACCCTACGCTAAATCAATAAAATTTACATTACAAAATATACTACCATAATAATAATCTGCACTAGGATGAACCATTGTTTCTGTCGCATATGTAATGGAGACACTTCAAACTCCTGTGGCTAAAGCGCCAAACATACATGTGACCACAAGGCAAATGCAATGTCCTTCCTGGAAAATCTTCAGCGTCAAGGTAAATTTTACAGGCAACATTTTTACGAAACAGTTTTCACCCGAACGCTCCGAATCTGCACAGACGATTATTTTCTGGCACATTTTCGTTTTTACATTGGATCATCCAATGTGAGGCAACCCTGATAAGGTCCGCCAACTTCCATGTCGCCTGAACTCGATACGTTGATAATAGTGTCCATTGTTGAATTTTTGCTTTACGTTGATCCCAAAGTGAAGTTTTGCTTTCCCACTCTTAGCAGCCTATATAGCTGTTGTGTAGTCTCCGCCACTGGTGTAGTTGTCTCTGCCACTAGTGACCGTCGCGGGACAGACTTATCACTCTTGGTTAAACGAACTGTGATGATGAACGTCTAATAAGGTACTTTCGCAAATGTGCTACTTTATTTTTCACCTTTCGCACCATTCTAAATTAAACCTAAACATCAAGTAACAACCCTTAAACCAATAAATGCACTAAGAAGTGCGGATAGTAATATTTTCTTGAAAGTCATGAACGACAATAATTTCTTAAGTTGGTTAAATCTTTTCCTTTATGCTCCTATCACACTACTCTGACTCAGAGACTGGAGCTTCCAGATCTCTCAAAGGAAAACTTATATTTCGGTGATCTTTGAGATTCAATCTTTTTTCCTCATTCTCTTTTGAATATTAAAAATTCATATTTAACTTATTATATTAACTAATTAACTAATTAACTAATATCTATTAACTACTACCTTTTCGTCTTTCGTGAATAAACTACCAGATATTTTCTTCATTTTCTTACGGTAATCCATTCTTCTCGTCATTTGTTATTTCAGTGTCTAAACAAAAACAACAGAACACCAAATTAAGTAGCCAACTTCATCCAATTTGCAATCCCTCTGTACCAAAAATTGCAACCAATTGATTAGGGGATTCTTCTTAATTAATTTCGTTTTTCTGCAATCAAACATATTACTCCCAAATCCATTCGATTGTCCTTACTTCTACACATTAGGTTTTTATCAAAAACCGCAACAAATGTGTTATGTGAATACTTTTAACATCTGAACTATTTTGTCTATCAATAGAGTGGTAATACTTTCCGCTGTTTGTTTCGTCTGCAACTTGGGCAACCTCTTTCTTATTTTTGCTGGTCGCTGCTGTAAAGGGCTAAGGCCCGACGTCACAAACTCTTTTGCCTCCGGATTCAGTATTGACCACTCTTGGTTAACCGGGATACTTGCTTGTGCTTCCATTACTCTGGTTGGCTCCGGCCCACTCCCGGTAATGGCGGTCAGAAGCAAGTCCGTCTACTAGTTTGCAATTTCATTCGGAAACTGAAAGTGAAAGTGATAAAGAAGAAGAGGAAGCAGATACAGTACTGCCAGAAGAAGTGGATCCAAGTTATGGAACTGCTCTTGAAACTGCAATAATAATTGAAGAATCCAAATATTTAGGTGACAAATATAATTTTAAAGAACCATTAACATCGGAAAATAAACGATTTATCATTGAAAATGGACCTTGCCAACCTATGGGACCTTTTCCAAAAAATCAAGAAGGCCGATCTTTCAACTCTTGCTATTATAAGAAAAATAATAAAACTGGAATAAATATTTCAAGAAATTGGTTATGTTTTTCAATGAATTTAAATGTGGCTTATTGCGAACCGTGTTGGTTATTCAACAGAACTTTTAAAAATGAATCCTGGATTAATGGGTTTAATGATTGGCGCCATCTTTCGCAAAGCATTTTTAGACATGAATCATCAACTGCTCATGTTGAAGCGTGCCAAACGATGGTTTCATGGAAGAAAAATGCAAATATAGATAAGGATTTGGAGGAAGTTACTCGAAGAGAAATAAGTTATTGGGTAAAAATTCTAGAGAGAATAATTAATATTACTTTAACTTTGGCAACAAGTAATTTAGCCTTTAGGGGACATATTGAATCTTTAAATTCTGAGAATTCGGGAAATTTCTTAAATATTGTTAAGCTACTAGCAAAATATGACAACATTTTAAATGATTTAATTTACTCTAAAAGCATAAAAAATTATTTAAGCCCCCAAATACAAAATGAAAAATAATTAAAAAGTTTGGGCAACGAAGTAAGAAAGAATATCTTTAAAGATATAAGAAACTCTCCTTTTTTCTGTTATAATTGACAGCAATCAAGATATAAGCAAAGTTGACCAGTTAGCTATTCTTATTCGCTATGTTCAAATAAATGAAAATACAGAAACAGGAATTCAAATTCATGAATCTTTCATTGAATTCTTTAATATCGAGGATCAAAAATCTGAAACTTTACAAAATGTTGTTAAAATTTTTCAAAGATAATGAACTTGATATTTCTAAATTGCGGGGACAGGCTTACGATGGAGCAGCAAATATGAAAGGCGCTTATAATGGTCTTAAAAAAAATTCTTATGTGGCACCCAAAGTGCATTTATATATTCGCTGTTGCGCTCATAATTTAAATTTAGTTCTTAACGATGCAGTGTCTAATGTAACAGAAGTAAGAAATTTTTTCGATTTTGTAGAAAATGTATACACAATTTTGTAGATATAATTCGGGCCCTAACAGAAATAATACTTACTTCGAATAATGCAAGTGAAAAAAACGATGCTGTAAATTTAAAAAAGAAAATGGAACGGTTTGAAACGGTAGTCCATATTATTATGCAAACTGAACTATTGACATCAATTAATCCTGTTTCTAAATTATTGCATACTAAAAATTTTGATTTGCAAAAAGCATCAAGTTATATTAGATTCAGCGGATGATAATGTAGTTGCTTTTAGAAATAATTTTTTAAGTTGCAAAACTAGTTCTGAAAATTTGGCAAAAGGGTGGAATATCTAGTCTAAATTTGAAAATACACGCATACGAAAAATTAAAAAACATTTTGATGAACTTTGCGATGACAATAGATTGTGCAATTCAGAAGACAATTTCAGAATTAATGTTTTTAATGCCACTTTAGACATAATTATTGCGCAATTAAAAGAAAGATTTTTAAGTTTTCACGACATAAATAAATTATTTTGTGTAATTTTTCCATACAATTTAAGACAATTATCTGAAAATCAACTAATTAATCTGTGTCAGCCCTTACTCGAAAATTATACCGACGACTTAACCGCAGATTTAAAACCGCAGCTATTGTCTTTTAAAAAAACTTTTAAAAGTCAATTAGAAAATATTAATAGTGTTTTTGAATTAGCTGAATTAATCGTTACAGAATATTCTGTACTTAGTACAACATTTAGTGAAGTTTGTACTGTTCTTTTTTTATTTTTAACATTTCCAGTATCTACAGCTAGCGCAGAAAGAACTTTCTCAAAACTAAAATTAATAAAAACATACCTAAGAAACTCTATGGGGGAGAAACGTTTGTCAAATTTAGCGATTTTGAGCATTGAAAATGAAAGGGCCCGCAAATTAAATTTAAATGAAATAATCAAAGTTTTTGCATCCATGGAAGCTAGAAAAGTGAATTTTAATTTGTGAATTTTTATTTTATTTGTGATTTTCTTAATTTGTAAATAAAAACCTTTGTTTGTTTTGTTAATAATTCTATTAACTTGTATATTATGTTTAATAAAAAATTAATAAAATATTTTAAAACCTTTATATGATATTTTATTACCTCCATTCTATTGTTCTATTTCTAATTCTCTATTAAAATTATCTTATCTAAAGTTTCAATACATAATTATAATATTTATGTTCAAGTCAAGTTCAAGAACAAAAAATAGGCCCCTTTAGGTCGTGGGCCCGTGTGCGCCGCACCCCTTGCACCCCCGGTTGCTACGCCCCTGTATATATATATATTATATATATATAATATATATATATATTATCTATTTATATATATAATATATAAAATATATATATATATATATATATATATATTTATATATATATTATATAATAAATATATATTATATATTTATATATATATATATATATATTATATATTATATATCTATATAATATATATATATATATATATATTTATATATTATAATACTTATATATATATATATATATATATATATATATATATATATATATATATATATATATATATATATATATAGAAAAAATATTTTATTATATATACTTATATCATATATATATATATATATATAATATATATATATCTGGTATTAATATAGCATAGAGGCAAATTGTACATTCTCTCTTGAGAACATGTGAAATCGAAGTGCAAAGTTTTTTAGTAATGGTTTTTGTAAAATGGAAAAATTGGCCGAGAATCTTAAATATATGAAGTGTCAATGATTGATAGATTCATAAGCTTATATCCTATGTTTACTAAAACCTTGCATTAAAATATGAAGATGATGGTTGAGCGAATAGATCCTATTATAAGGGTAACTTGTTGCGTTTATCTTGTGTTTGGTACGTCAAGAGTTCCTTTAATAAGGGCATGATCCAATTTTTGGGTTTTTGGCTGGGGCTGATCCAGTTTTCAGCCCCACCTAAAAAGGACATAAAATTCGGAATTTTCCAGCGATTTTGACTATATAAACACCAAAATGTAGCTTTTTTTTGCGCTCTAAAACGTGTTGTTTTCCAGTGTTTTTCTGTGACTGTAGTCCTAACTTCAGAATTTTCAATTTTTCAAAATCCATGTTTTGACTATTTTCATAACAATTTCAGATTTTTTTGCGAAACGACTTCAACTTCAAAATTCATTAGATGGGTCCATTACCTAAAATAATTACATAGAACATTTTCGAATTTTTTAGTTTTTGTGCTAGCATTGTCGCAATTTCTCAAACCCATTTTTTTTTTAATTTGAAAAGTGAAAAATTAACATAAATTTTTTTTCTACCCATCCGACAACATCAAATTTTTTCAGGGCTTGTATATCGGGCAAGGTGCAATCTTTTTTACTTTAGATAAATTTTTTTGTATACTCAAATAAAAAAACTTTTAAAAAAATTTCAAAATTTTTTTTTTTTTTTTTAAATTTGTTTCAAGAACAAATCCAAAAACTATTGCAATATACAAAGAAATTATCTAAGTAAAAAATGATGCATCTTGCCGACCTTACAAGCCCTGAAAATTGATGTTGATCGATGGGTTGAAAAAAAATATGTCAATTATTCACTTTTCAAATGAAAAAAAAATGGGTTTGGAATTGGACAACGCTGAGCACAAAACAACAAATTCGAAAAGTAATACTATTTATTTGTTATTTGGTAATGGACCATTCTATGCATATTTCGAGTTTGAAGTCATTTCGCAAAAAAATCTGAAAGTTGATATGAAAATAGTCAAAAACATGGATTTTAAAAAATTGAAAAATTCAGAAGTTTATGACTACAGTCACAGAATAACACCGGAAAACAACGTATTAGAACGCAAACAAAGCTACATTTTGGTGTTTATATAGTCAAAATCGGGAAAATTCCGAATTTTATGTCCATTTTTAGGTGGGGCTGAAAACTGATCAGCCCCAGCCAAAAACCCAAAAATTGGATCATGCCCTTGAGTATACGTCACATGATGCATCTTCGAAAAAGGAGGAAAGTTTTTAAAAATTGGTGAGATTTTGCCAAATACGACAAAAACTTTTCAAGTCATTTCCAGCGACATCCGAGTTATTTTACCAAGGAAAATTAGGAAAGAAATCAAAGACATAACAAATAATTTACTATTCAAGGTGATAATTAAAGAAATATGCTTATATGGTATTTTTCTCGTTGATCATGTCTAAGTAATATATATATAATTATATATATATATATATATATATAATATATATATAATAAAATATATATATATAATATATATATATATATATTATATATATATATATATATATATATATATATATATATATATATATATACTATATATTTAAACTTAAAGAAATAAACTTTCTTTAAATATTTATAGAAATTTAGGCCCTTATTCTGGTTACTTTAAAAAACTTTATCACTTGCACAATTTTTATTCACTGCAACAAAACTAATAAACAATTTTTTAGTTTTAACTTTATTTATTTTCAAACACAATTTTAAATTTGATAAATGTAACAATTTTTTCCTTGCTAAATGTATACTACGTTCGCCTTTAATGTCGGGGGGCCTCTTCAGGGGATGGATCTATCGATAGCAAGAACAGAAGAATCAAAAAATTAGACTGACTATGAATTTTGGAGTTGGTTGGTTACTGTTATTATTTTTTTTTTGTAGAAATACGTGTCTTTCATTTAAATTGATTTAAATCGTGTCCATCTTCGCTTCGCCCTGTTGTTTGTTATAGTTATTCCAATTTTTAATACAGAATGATTCAACTTGCTTTCTTAAACTAATATCTGAAGTGTTGAAAATTTTGATTTGCATTATTTATATTGATGGAATGGTTATAGTTGGTTCTATGAGAAGTAAGAGAAGAGTTTAATTCGTCGGACTCTAGATCTTGTTTATGTTGTTTTATCCGTCTTGTAAAATCGTTTGTTTCGCCGAAATACGCCAGGCTGCAGTCTCTGCATGGTATGCGGTATACGCATTCAATGAGGTCGGGGCTTTTAACTTTTGGGGGGAGGAAAACCTTTTTTAGGGGGAAGGTGTTAGATTGAGTGAAATGGATGTTTTTTGGAAGGAGATTTTTTATCTGGTCCGTAGGAAATTGGGGAACAGGTAAGTAGGATCTGGGAGGTGTGGGGGGGGTTTTGATTGTTGTTTGTATTGTAGAATTTGTGTTTGGCCTTTCCTTAGATAGTGAGACTATGAATGTACCGAGGGTAGAGTAATTTGTGAAAGTGGAGAAAAAGGAAGCCTGAATTCTGTTTTGAAGGAAGGGGGAGACATATATCGTGAGCCCGGTGGAGGAATAAGGAAGAGAAGGGTAGCTTAATTTAGTGTAAGTAGGCATGTGAGAGAAACCACTGAGTGTAGTAGGGAGTGGAAAGTTGGTTTTCTGTAATCAGAAAATATATAATATATAATATATAGTATATATAATATATTATATATATATATATAATATATATATATATATATTATATATATATATTATTATACATATATATATATATATGTGTGTGTTTTAGTGTGTGTGTGGTGTTGTGTGTGTGTGTTTGTATGTGAGTGTGTAGTTATTGTGTGTGTGTGTGTGGTGGGTGTGTGGTGTGGTGTGTGTGTGTGTGTGTGGTGTGTGTGTGTGTGGTGTGTGTGTGTGTGTTTCAATATAGGCTCTTTATGAACCTTAAAACTCCGTACGAATACTCCAACTGAAAGCTCCCCAAAATCTTGAAGTTCCAGAGCTCCGCAATAATGCACAGCTGCAAGAACAAAGCCATTAAAAGTGATTGAGCCAGTTTCAGTCGATGCATTGACAAGCATTACAATATTCACTGCCTGTAGATACCGCCAGAAAGGATCCGGTGTTCAAAAGTATTAAATAACACCGTTTATTGCGATTTTTTGATAAAAACTTAATGTGTACGAATAAGGGCAATCATAGGACTCCGTGAGTTAATATTGTTTGAATTATAGAAAACAATTAAGAGAAATCCTAACCCATGGTTGCACATTGATGACATGAAAGGTTGTGGCAAATTGGATGAGGTTTGGCTACTTAATTGGTGTTCCACTTGATTTTGTTAGACACTGAAGTAACAAATCGACGAGAATTATGGATTACCGAAGAGAAAATTAAAAGCTATGGTAAAGTTAATGAATATTGGAAAAATGAAAATGTAGTTATTGATTGTTATTAGTTAATTGATATTAGTTTGATATGAACTTTTAATGAACAAAGATAATGAACAGTTAAGATTGAATCTCAAGATCACCGAAATATAAGTTTTCCTTTAAGATGGACGTCGTATACTAGGAGTCCTAAAGAAAAGATAACCAACTAAAATAATTATTGTCGGTCATGACTTTCAAAAAAGTACTACTATTCCTACTTCTTGGTGCATTACTGATTTGAAGAGTGGTTTCTGGTGTTAGGTGTAGATTAGAATGGTGGCGGAAAGGTGAACAATTAAGTTGCCCATTTGTTGAAAGTTCTTATTAAATGTCATTATCTCAGTTCGTTTACAAGAGTGTATCAGTCTGTCCAGTGAAGCGGGCACCAGTGCAGAGACTGCTATAACAGTATATAGACTACTAAGGGCGTGAAAGTAAACTTAACTATAGGGACCAATCGTAAAGTAAACATCAAACCGGAACTATTTTCAACAGTATTGAGTTCATCGGCGTTTAGTTGGCGATCCGACCAGGGTTTCTCACAATGGATGATCGAATGTAGAATGACATTGTGTCCAGAAAATGTCATCTGTCAGTAGATTCGCTTTTGGTGGAAGAGTGTTTCGGAAAATGCTGCCTGTAAGATTTCACTTGACTCGAAGATTTTAGGAGAGGGGATCGGCTGCTGGTGACGTTGCTTTGGCTTGTTGTTCACATGTTGTTCGGCGTTATCCACAGCAGTGTTAAAAGCACTCCTTACAGATGAGAGAAGCAATGGTTCATGTACTGTACAGTTTAATATTGTGTATATATTTTGCATTGTAAATTTTATTGATTTAGTGTAACTAAAATATGTTAAATTTGAAGATTATGCGTTCAATGTTGTTAAAGTCAGAGATTTTATGATGTAGTTGATACGATGTTAAATTAATGTGAAAATGTTGTCACCGTTATATATTTCCAGTAGCAGCATAGAACTCAAACAGAAAAAACCTGTCTCTGTGGTTGGGTTGACAGGTAACAATATATATATATATATATATATATATATATATATATATATATATATATATATATATATATATATATATATATATATATATATATATATATATATAAATATATATGTACTAGATATATTTATATATATATATATATATATATTTATGTATATAAATATATATATATATGTATATATATATATATATATATATATATATATATATATATATATATATATATATATATATATATATATATATATATATATATATATATATATATATATATATATATATATATATATATAGGCAAATTTG
>JABUQX010010958.1:32500-47500 GCA_015478945.1 Trachelipus rathkii
TTAAGATTTAAAATTTTAACAATTTATTTTCTGTAATAAATTATTTGATTAAGTTAATAAGAAGTTTCGAATATAAAGTAGTTTTCTATAAAACAGTAACTATTAAAAATGTTTCGAATGCAATATTGCTAATAATAATACCTTAATAAAATACCTTTTAGGACATTAGGACATTAGGAATATAGAGACAGTAAAAAGCCACATGGGCCTATCGAGACTGTCCCAGTCAACCCTACCCAAACATGCCCATGAAAATCCACAAAGCACCCTAGGGCACGTCAATTATGTAACCACAAATCCACCAATTTGGCTTAAGTCAAAACTAATGATATATAAATATGATACCCAAACCATCCACATGCATTAATAACTAAGTTATGGTCACACATGCCATCTAACTATAACTATATCACAACTAAAAACCCGCCAATTTGGCTTCGTCAATATATTATATGATTCCCAACCCATCCATATACCTTTCCTAAATGTTGCAGCGTCAGTCCACACTCAACAACCTCCTCCGGCAGACTACCATTCCAAAATTCAACAACCCTACTACTGAATGCATGCTTTCTTATAGATGGCATGCCTTCTTCCTAATTTTCTTATTATGCCCCTGGTCACCTGCCATGTTCCACTATGAAAAATCTATTGATCTCTGCACCATCAATAGATGTAAACATCTTGTAGACCTGCATCATGTCCCCTCCGAGAAATCGCCTTTCCACAGAAAACATTCCCAACTCCTTCAGCCTCTCCTCATAGCTCTTACCCCTCAAACCCAGAAATCATCATATTGCTGCTCGCTGCACTCTCTCAGCACATCTAAGTCCTTCTCCAAATAAGGGGCCCAAACTTGTGCACAATACCAAGGTGCAAGGACCAAGTAGATGCTCAAATGAAATGAAGGGAATTATAATAAAATGAAGAGAATTAAATTTTCGAAGATAAAATTGTTTAAATTAGTGAAGATCTCCTACGTTGAATTCTGTATTTTCGTAAAATTTAATTGATCTCGACGTTTTGCAAAACTAGGACTCTGAAATACTTAAATAAATTTACTAAATATGATTTACTGGGTAATTACATTGGTAACAGCCAACAGGTAAAAGTAAAGTGGAAAGTTGTTATAATAATAATGAAGAAAAATTACCTCCTGTTAGATTTTGCTTAGAAAACTGATTTTTTTATTATTATTATTATTATTATTCTTTAAACACGTGAACACCGTGAACTTCTTTTGATTAAAAGTGCAAAGTGCAAACTGTAAAAGCTTTTAAATATTATAAAATTGATCTTTATTAATCCTAATGTCTTTCACTGATTTCAATGAAACTTACTGAAAATGTCAGAAATATATTGTAATTAAGGAAATCGTTATGAAAATCACAGATTCCCCTTAAAATCAAAAATGCCACGTGCAAAATCTGATTGAATTTTTGTACCAGAAATGTATATATTTAGAAAAGTTAATAAAATCCATCGAAACCCACGATGTGATACATATGAATGGCACATGAACATATTTGCAAATGTTTTAAAATGTTGAAAATTTTGAATTTGAAGCTTGATAACTTTTTACTCAATTTTTCGAGCTTTCTTTTACGTTTTCTACCTTTTTGGCTCCCTTTTTCAAATTTTTTCTTTACTTTTCGCTTTCTTTTACCTCATTTAAACATTTGACGTACGCTTCATTAAAATCTGAAGCTTGTTTTTTTTTTAATATCTACTCCCATGGTTAAATGTTTATCCAAAATGTAAATTTTGCTTGCATGTATAATTCTTTTTAGTGATGCAGGTGGACTTGCAATTTTCAAAAATTCTATAAAGTTTGCGTTGGATGTCGGTGAAGTTTAGGATCAATACGACTTATATGGAAACACACACACACACACACACACACACACACACACACACACACATATATATATATATATATATATATATATATATATATATATATATATATATAACATAGAGATATCTCTCTCTATATATATATATATATATATATATATGGCAAATTTGTAGAAACTGTACTGTGACTATAAGTTTCCTAACTTAACCTAATAACTAACCTAACCTGACTTAACCTAAACCTAACCTAACTTAACCTAAATTAATTTTCATTTATTATACCAGTTTGTGATCAGGAAACTTCTGGGGTTCTGGTTTTTACGCTAGCCTTGTGAGGTGGTTGACTATATCCTCATTAGTCACAGTACAGTTTCTGCAAATTTGCCTATATATATATATATATATATATAATAGTTACCTGGTCAACCCATATATATATATATATATATATATATATATATATATATATATATATATATATATATATATATATATATATATATATATATATATATATATATATATATATAATATATATATATATATATATATATATATGTATAACATATATATATATATATATATATATATATATATATATATATATATATATATATATATATATATATATATATATATATATATATATATATATATATATATATATATATATATATATATATATATTGTTACCTGGTCAACCCAACCACAGAGACAGGTTTTTTTTCTGTTTGAGTTCTATGCTACTGGGAAATATAAAAACGGAGAAAACATTTTCACATTAATTAAACATCGTATCAACTACAGCATAAAATCTCCTGGACTTTAACATCAATAAAAGCATTTTAAACCATAAATCTAAAATATTTTAAAGTTACAATAAATCAATAAGAACACAATGCAAAATATATACACACAATGTGCGTGTACAATTACGCGAACCATTGCTTCTCTCATCTGTAAGGGACACTCAAGCTGTGGATAACGCCGAACAACACGTGAACAACAAGTCAAAAGCAACGTCACCAGCAGCCGATCCCTCTAATCTTCGAGTCAAGTGAAATCTTACAGGCAGCATTTTCCGAAACACTCTTCTACCAGAACGCTCCGAATCCTACACAGATGACATTTTCTGGACACAATGTCATTCTACATTCGATCATCCATTGTGAGAAACCCTGGTCGGATCGCCAACTAAACGCCGATGAACTCAATACTAGTTGAAAATAGTTCCGGTTTGATGTTTACTTTACGATTGGTCCCTATAGTGAGTTTACTTTCACGCCCTTAGTAGTCTATATACTGTTATAGCAGTCTCTGCACTGGTGCCCGCTTCACTGGACAGACTGATACACTCTTGTAAACGAACTGAGATAATGACATATAATAAGGAACTTTCAACAAATGGGCAACTTAATTGTTCACCTTTCCGCCACCATTCTAATCTACACCTAACACCTGAAACCACTCTTCAAATCAGTAATGCACCAAGTAGGAATAGTACTTTTTTGAAGTCATGACCGACATTAATTATTTTAGTTTAGTTTATCTTTTCTTTAAGACTCCTATCATCGACGTCCATCTAAGGAAAACTTATATTTCGGTGATCTTGAGATTCAATCTTAACTGTTCATTATCTTTGTTCATTAAAAGTTCATATCAAACTAATATCAATTAACTAATAACAATCAATAACTACATTTTTATTTTCCTGTGAATAAACTACCTGGCATTCTCTCCATTTCTCTTCGGTAATCCATAATTCTCGTCATTTGTTACTTCAGTGTCTAACAAAATCAATGGAACACCAAATTAAGTAGCCAACCTCATCCAATTTGCACAACCCTCATGTCATCAATTGCAACCATTGGGTTAGGAATTTCTCTTAATTTGTTTTCTATAATCAAACAATATTAACTCACGAGTCTATGATTGCCCTTATTTCTACACCATTAAGTTTTATCAAAAATCGCAATAACGGTGTTATTTAAATACTTTCAACACCAGAACCATTCTGGCTATATCAATAGCATGGTATATTGTAATGCTTGTAATTTTTTTTTTTTTTTTTTTTTTGTGGGCTCTTTAATTTTCTTTAATTACAACATACTTCTAAAAATTTTAGCAAGTTTCGTTGGGTATTTCTATTACGGATTTAGGATTCTAATACCTATATTGAAACACACACATACACACACACACACACACACACACACACACACACACACACACACACACACACACACACACACATACAACACTCACATACACACACACACACACACACACACTCTTACACATATATATATATATATATATATATATATATATATATATATATATATATATATATATATATATATATATATATATATATATAACTATATATGTATGTATGTAT
The DNA here is from genome assembly GCA_015478945.1 of Trachelipus rathkii. Lineage (NCBI taxonomy): Eukaryota > Metazoa > Arthropoda > Malacostraca > Isopoda > Trachelipodidae > Trachelipus > Trachelipus rathkii. The sequence continues at coordinate 36,759 of JABUQX010010958.1, forward strand.
GTTTTGTATATAATTACGTGGTCAACCCAGATACAGTAAAAGGTTTTTTTTTCTGTTTGAGGTCTATGCTACAGGGAAATATAAAAAACGGAGAAATTTTCATATTAACTAAAGATCGTGTCAACTACAGCTTAAAAGGTCCTGGACTTTAACATCAATAAGAAAGTATTTTTAAATCATAAACTCAATCTGAATTTAACCCCTATAAATCAATAAAATTTACATTACAAAATGTATACACAATATTAATCTGCACAGGATGAACCATTGTTTCTGTCATATGTAATGAGACACTCAAACTCTGTGGATAAGCGCCAAACAACATGTGAACCACAAGGCAAATGCAATGTCCTTCCTGAAATCTTCGCGTCAAGGTAAATTTTACAGGCAAGCATTTACGAAACAGTTTTCCCGAACGCTCAGATCACCACAGACATTTTCTGGGCACATTTTCGTTTTACATTGGATCATCCAATGTGAGGAACCCTGATAAGGTCGCCAACTCCATGTCGCTGAACTCGATACCGTTGATAATAGTTCCATGTTGATATTTGCTTTACGGTTGATCCCAATAGTGAAGTTTGCTTTCCCACTCTTAGCAGTCTATATACTGTTGCTTAGTAGTCTCCGCACTGGTGTAGTTGTCTCTGCACTGGCCAAATTCCGCAGGACAGACTTATACCCTCTTATAGTGATGTGATGATGACGTCTAATAAACTTGCTCAGCAAATGTGCTACTTTATTTTTCACCTTTCCGCCACCATTCTAATTAAACCTAACATCAGTAACAACTTAAAACCAATAATGCACTAAAAGTACCCGGATAGTAATCTATTTTTCTTGAAAGTCATGACCGACAATAGTATCTTGGTTGGTTATCTTTCTTTATGACTCCTATCAAACTACTCTGACTCAGAGACTGGAGCTTCCAATCTCTCAAAGGAAAACTTATATTTCGGTGATCTTGAGATTCAATCTTTTTTCATCATTCTCTTTGAATATTAAAAATTCATATTTAACTTATATCAATTAACTAATTAACTAATTAACTAATATCTATTAACTACTACCTTTTCGTCTTTCCGTGAATAAACTACCAGTTATTTTCTTCATTTTTCTTCGGTAATCCATTCTTCTCGTCATTTGTTATTACAGTGTCTAACAAAAACAACAGAACACCAAATTAAGTAGCCAACTTCATCCAATTTGCAGAATCCTCGTACCAAAAATTGCAACCAATGGATTAGGGATTCTTCTTAATTAATTCGTTTTCTGCAATCAAACAATATTAAACTCCCAAATCCATGATTGTCCTTACTTCTACACCATTAGGTTTTATCAAAAACCGCAACAAATGTGTTATGTGAATACTTTCAGCACGGAACTATTCTGTCTATCAATAGCGTGGTATATTTTTATTGTTGTTTCGTCAATAATCTCGGCCCACCTACTACGGATTATCGCGGGTCGATGAGGTAAAGGACCAGGCACACATTCACGACTTATCACAAACTCTTTTGCCTCCGGATTCAATATCGAATGACCACAATCGACTGGAATACTTCCTTGCATGCGTTCTACAGTTGACCTTGTCGTTAGCTCTGGTGCATACCCGGTAACAAATTGGCGGTCATAGGGATGCTCAAAATGGATGAGATCTGCTACTTAATTTGTTAAGCTATTGCTTTTGCTATACTCTGAAGTACCAAACGATGAGAATACCGAAGAAAAGATGAGAATGCAAGAATTTTTATTCACTAGTAGATAATATGTAATAATTGATATTAAGTAGTTAATTGATATTTGTTTTAAAGAACCATTAACATCGGAAAATAAATGATTTATCATTGAAAATGAACCTTGCCAACCTATGAGACCTTTTCCAAAAAATCAAGAAGGCCGATCTTTCAACTCTTTCTATTATAAGAAAAATAATAAAACTGGAATAAATATTTCAAAATATTGGTTATTTTTTTAATGAATTTAAATGTGGCTTATTGCGAACCGTGTTGGTTATTCAACAGAAGTTTTAAAAATGAATCCTGGATTAATGGGTTTAATGATTGGCGCCATCTTTCGCAAAACATTTTTAGACATGAATCATCAACTGCTCACGCTGAAGCGTGCCAAACGATGGTTTCGTAGAAGAAAAATGCAAATATAGATCAGGATTTGGAGGAAGCTACTCGAAGAGAAATAAGTTATTGGGTAAAAATTCTAGAGAGAATAATTAATATTACTTTAACTTTGGCAACAATTAATTTAGCCTTTAGGGGACTTATTGAATCCTTAAATTCTGAGAATTCAGGAAATTTCCTAAATATTGTTAAGGTACTAGCAAAATATGACAACATTTTAAATGTTTTAATTAATTCTAAAAAGCATAAAAAATTATTTAAGCCCCCAAATACAAAAATGAAATAATTAACGTATTTGGCAACGAAGGAAATAAGATATTTTAAAGATATAAATACTCTTTTTTTCTTTATAATTCGAGTAGAGTTTAAGATATTAGCAAAGTTGACCAGTTAAGCTATTCTATTCGCTAATGCTCAAATAATGAAATACAGAAACAGAATTCAATTCATTAATCTTTCACTGAATTCTTTAATATCGAGCATGAAAAATCTGAAACTTTACAAAATGTGGCTTCAACATTTTTCAAAAGAATATGAACTTGATATTTCTAAATTGCGGGAAAAGGCTTACGATGGAGCAGAAATATGAAGGCGCTTAATAATGGTCTTAAAAAAATCTTAATGTGCACAAGTGCATTATATATTATTCGGCTGTTTGCGGCTCATAATTTAATTTTAGTTCTTCGTGCAAGTGTTAATGTAACAGAAGTAACATTTTTTCGTTTGTAGAGAAATGTATACACATTTTTGCTAATAGTATTAAAAGGTGGGCTTTATTAACTGAAATATCTTACATTCGAATAAAAATATTAAAAAAACGAATGCTGTAAATTTAAAAAGAAATGGAACGGTTTGAAACGGTAGTTCATATTATTATGCAAACTGAACTATGACATCAAACTAATCCTGTTTTCCTAAATTAAGTTGCATTACTAAAATTTTGATTTTGTCGCCAAAGCATCAAGTTATATGAGTTCCGGATGATAATGTAGTACTTTTAGAATAATTTTTTAGGTTGCAAAATTAGTTCTGAAAATTTGGCAAAAGAGTGGAATATAGAGTCTATGATTCTAAACTACACGACACGAAAAATAAAAAACATTTTGCATAAAAACTGTATGATGACAATAGATTGTGCAATTCAGAAGACAATTTCAGAATTGAATGTTTTTACCAAATGTAAGACCTTGCTTATTGTGCAATTAAAAGAAAGATTTTAAGTTTTCACGACATACAATAAATTATTTCTTGTGTAATTTCCATGCAATTTAAGACAATTACCAGGAAATCAACTAATTGATCTGTGTCAGCCCTTACTCGAAAATTATAACCGACGACGTAACCGCAGATTAGAAACCGCAGCTATTGTCTTTCAAAAACTTTTAAAAGATAAGTTTAGACTTACTTTTAATAATAGTTTTTTTTGAATTAGCTGAATTAATCTTACAGAATATTCTGTACTTAGCACAACATTTAGTGAAGTTTACACTGTTTTTTTTTATTTTTAACATTTCCAAGTATCTAACAGCTAAGCGCAGAAAGAACTTTTCAAAAACCAATTAATAAAAACATACCCGTAAAACTCTATGGGGGAGAAGTTTGCAAATTTAGGCAATTTTGAGCATTGAAATGAAGGGCAGGAAAATTAAATTTAAATGAAAATCGATTTATAATGAAAAAGTCTAAAGCTAGAAAGTGTATTTTTAATTTGTGATTTTATGTTATTGTGATTTTTTTAATTTGTAAATAAAAATTTTTGTTTATTTTGCTACTAAGTTTAGAAAATGTGTTATTTTAAATAAAAATTAAAGTGAAGTTGAACCTTTAGAGTTGAGAATTTTTTAGGTATGGGAGTTTCAATAACGACCCTTAATTTTTTAGAAAGCAATACATATTATATATATATTTATTGAAGTGCCTGTTCAAAAATAAAAAATAGGTCCTTTAGTCGTGGCCCGTGTGGCCTCACCCCTTGCACCCCTTGCTACGCCCTGTATAATATATATTATATATAGTATTATATATATATATATTTCATATAAAGAATATATATTTAAGATTCATATATTATAGTTCTGTATATCATATGTCATTATATATGACAGAAATATGATAATATTATATATAATATATATTATATATATATATATATCTATAATATATTATACTTAAAGATATTTATATCTATTTCCAATAATATATTATCTATATCAAATATAATATATATATATATATATATATAATATATATATAATATATATATATATATATATATTATATATATATTATATATATTATTTTTTATTTATATATATATATATAATCTGTATTAAATATAGATAGAAGAACAAATTGTCAATTCTCTCTGAGAACATGTTAATGGGGAAGTGCACAGTTTTTTTATAATGTTTTGTAAAATGAAAAATTGGCCGAGAATCTAAATATATGAAGTGTCAATGATTGATAGATTCATCGCTTATATCCTAATGTTTACTAAAACCTTGCATAAAATATGAAGATCTGGATGTTGAGCGGAATAGATCCTATAATTAAGGTAACTTGTTGACTGTTCATCCTTGGTGTTTGGTACGTCCAATGAGTTTCTTTAATAAGGGCTATGATCCATTTTGGGTTTTGGCTGGGCTGATCCAGTCTTTCAGCCACACCGTAAAAAATGGACCATAAAATTCGGGAATTTTCAGCGATTGTTGACTATATATATGAACACCAAAATGTAGTTTTTTTGCGCTCTTAAAACGTTGTTTTTCACGTGGTTTATTCTGTGACTCGTAGTTGCCTAAATTCAGAATTTTTCAATTTTTTTCAAAAATCCAGTTTGGACTATTTTCATATCAAGTTTCAGATTTTTTTGCGAAACGACTTCAAAACTTGAAATATGCTAGATGGGTCCATCTACCTAAGAATATAATACGTATTACATTTTCGAATTTTTTTAGTTTGTGCTCAGCGCGTTGTCCAATTTCAAACCCATTTTTTTAATTTGAAAAGTGAAGAAATTAACAATGATTATTTTTTTATTCCCTCCCATGCCGATCAAACATCAAATTTTCAGGGCTTGTATACAGACGTCACCAAAAATAACTTTTTTTTACTTAGCAAATTTTTTTGTAGAATTGCAGTAGAATAATTTTTAAAAAAATTTCAGAAAGTGTTTTTTTTTTTTTAAATTTGTTCCAAGCACAAATATCCAAACTAATTGCATATACAAAGAAAAATATCTAAGTAAAAACGAATCATCTGCCCGCTATACAAGCCTGAAAATTGATGTTGACTCGGCATGGGTTGAAAAAAAAATATGTCAATTATTCACTTTTCAAATTAAAAAAAAATGGGTTGGAAATTGGACAACGCTGGAGCACAAAACTAAAAAATTCGAAAATGTAATAACCGTATTTTTGTAGTAATTAGGACCCATCTATGCATATTTCGAGTTTGAAGTGAAATTTGAAAAAAAAATCTGAAAGTTGATATGAAATAGTCCAAAACATGGATTTTAACAAAAATGAAAATTCCAGAAGTTATGACTACAGTGCAACAGAATAACACCTGAGGAAAACGACAACGTATTAGACGCAAAACAAGAGCTACATTTTGGTGTTTATATAGTCAAAATCGCTGAAAATTCCGATTTTATCGTCCCATTTTTAGTGGGCGCTGAAAACTGGGGATCAGCCCCAGCCAAAAACCAAAATTGGAATGCATGCCTTGAGTTAATACGTCAACATGATGCTCATCTTCGAAAAAAGAGAGGAAAGTTTAAAAATTGGTGAGATTTTTCTTTGCCAAATACGGACAAAACTTTCAAAGTCCATTTCCAGCCGGACATCCGAGTTATCTTTAAACCAAAGGAAAAATTAGGAAAGAAACTTACTGCCCGTTTACTACACGTGACCCGTAAGAATATATGCTTATATGGGATTTTTCTCTGTTGATGCATGTCTAATGTAATATATATATATATATTAATATTATATTTAATATTATAATATATATATAATATACTCATAACTTATAGTATATATTTGAATATATATATTATATTATATACTAATATTATATATTATATATATATATATATATAGTATAATTATACTATAATAATAAATATTTTAAACTTAAAGAAATAAACCTTCCTTTTATAAATATTTATAGAAATTAGCTTATTCTGGTTACTTTATAAAAAAACTTTGAATTCACCTTTACACAATTTTTATTCACTGCAAACAAGTTCTTTATACTCATTTTAATTTATTCTCATTTACTTTGCCAACATTTTAAAGTAGATAAATGGTAACATTTTTTTTCCTTCTAAACGTGATATTCCTGTCGCCTCTATTGTGGGAGGCCTCTTCAGGTGGTGGATCTATCGAGAGCAAGAAACAGAAGAGAATCAAAAATTAGACTGACTATGAATTTTGGAGTTGGTTGGTTACTGTTATTGAATTTTTTTGTAGTAAATACGTGTCTTTCATTAAATTGATTTGAATCGTGTCCATCTTCGCTTCGCCCTGTTGTTTGTTATAGTTATTCCAATTTTTAATACAGAATGATTCAACTTGCTTTCTTAAACTAAATATCCTGAAGTGGTTGAAAAATTTGAATTGCATTATTTATAGTTGATGGAAATGTTAGTAGTTGGTTCTATAGAAGTAAGAGAAGAGTTTAATTCGTCGGACTCTAAGATCTTGTTTATGTTGTTTTATTCCGTCTGTTCAAGAATCGTTTGTTTTCGCCCGAAATCGCCAGGCCTGCAGTCTCGCATGGTATGCCGGTATACGCATTCAATGAGGTCGGGGCTTTTAAAACTTTTAGGGGGTAGGAAAACTTTTTTTTAGGGGGAAGGTGTTTAGATTGAGTGAAATGGATGTTTGTTTGGAAGGAGAGTTTTTATCTGGTCCCGTAGGGAAAATTGGGGAACAGGCAAATAGGATCTGGGAGAGGTGGGGGGGTTTTGATTGTTGTTTGTATTGTAGAATTTGCTTTTGGCCTTTCTTAGAGCTGAGACTATGATGTACCGAGGGTAGAGTAATTTGTAGAATTCTGTTTTGAGGAAGGGGGGAGCATATACGTAGAGCTCGGGGGAATAAGGAAGAGAGGGTAGCTAATTTAGTGTAAGTAGGATGTGATGAGAACCAATGAGTGTAGAAGGGAGTGGAAAGTTGTTTTCTGTAAATTAGAAAATATATATATATATATTATATATATATTAAATATATATAATATATATATAATATATATATATATATATTATAGTATTAATATATATATATATTATATTATTATGTGTGTGTTAGTGTGTGTGTGTGTGTGTGTGTGTGGTAGTGTGTGTGTGAAGGTTGAATGTGTGGTGTGTGTGGTGTGTGTGTGTTGTGTGTGTGTGTGTGTGTGTGTGTGTGTGTGTGTGTGTGTGTGTGTGTTTTCAATATAGGTCCTTTATGAAACCTTAAACTCAGCGTGACTCCATTGAAAACTTGCTAAAGATGTTTTAGAAGTATGGTTGTAATTAAGAAATAAAGAGCTCCCTCAAAAATAAAAAAAAAAAAAAAAAAATAAAAAAAGACGAAAAAACAACAGGAATATACCACGCTATTGATATAGCCAGAATGGTTCTGGTGTTGAAAGTATTCAAATAACACCGTTGTTGCGATTTTTGATAAAACATAATGGTGTAGAAATAAGGGCAATCATAGACTCGTGAGTTAATATTGCTTGATTGTAGAAAACGAATTAAGAGGAATTCCTAATCCAATGGTTGTAATTGGTGACACGAGGATTGTGCAAATTGGATGAGGTTCACTACTTAATTTGGTGTTCCATTGATTTTGTTAGACACTGAAGTAACAAATGACGAAAAGTATGGATTACCGAAGAGAAATGGAGAGAATGCCAGGTAGTTTATTCACCGGAAAATAAAAATGCAGTTATTGATTGTTATTAGTTAATTGATATTAGTTTGATATGTGCTTTTAATGTACAAAGATAATGAACAGCTGAGATTGAATCTCAAGATCACCGAATATAAGTTTTCCTTTAAGATGGACGTCGTATACTAGGAGTCCTAAAGAAAAGATAACCAACTAAAATAATTAATGTCGGTCATGACTTTCAAAAAAGTACTACTATTCCCACTTCTTCGTGCATAATTTACATTTGAGAGATTGAAGGTTTCAATCTAAGTGTGGTTACTGGTGTTAGGTGTTGATTAGAATGGTGGTGGAAAGGTGAAAAATAAAGTTGCCCATTTGATGGAAGTACCTTAATAGATGTCATCATCGCAGTTCGTTTACAAGAACGTATCAGTCTGTCCCGTGAAACGGGCACCAGTGCAGAGACTAATGCACCAGTGCGGAGACTACTGCAACAATATATAGACTGCTAAGATCTTGAGGGTAAACTTAACCATAGGAATCAACCGTAAAGGAAAATCAACGTGAAACTATTATCAACAGTATTGAGCTCATCGGCGTGGAGTTGGCGACCTGATCAGGGTTCCTAATAATGGATGATCCAATGTAGAATGAGAGTGTGTCCAGAAAATCTCATCCGTGTGGGATTCGGAACGTTCGGGTGGAAGAATGTTTCGAAAGAGCTGCCTGTAAAATTTCATTTGACGCGAAGATTTTAGAAGGGACCGGATGCTTGTGACGTTGCTTTTGTCTTGTTGTTCACATGTTGTTCGTCGTTTATCCACAGAGTTTGAGTGTCTCCTTACAGATGATAGAAGCAATGGTTCATGTACTGTACAGTTTAATATTGCGTATATATTTTGCAATGTAAATTTTATTGACTTAGTGTAGCGTTAAATTAGATTAGATTTATGGTTTAAAATACTTTTATTGATGTTAAAGTCCAGGAGATTTTATGCTGTAGTTGATACGATGTTTAATTAATGTGAAAATTCCGTTTTTATATTTCCCTGTAGCATAGAACTCGAACAAAAAAAAACCCTGTTGCTGTGTATGGTTCTGGGCTTGACCAGGTAACAATATATATATTAATAATACTACTGCAATAATGATAGAAATAAATTATAAATAGCATTCTAGAAGATTTTATTTGTGTTTAGTGGAGATAAACTATATATATTATATATATATATATAAAATATCATATATATATATATATATATATATATATATATATAATATATATATATATATATATATATATATATATATATATATATATATATATATATATATATATATATATATATATATATAATATATATTATATACTATATATATATATATATATTAATAATATATCATATAATATATAATATATAAAGTAATATAGGCAAATTTGCAGAAACTGTGACTGTGACTAATGTAGAATGATAAAGAATAGCCAACCACTTAAGGCAGCGTAAAAAACCAGAACCGTCACTACCTTTCCTGATCAACAAACTGGTATAATAATGGGAAAATTAATTTAGGTATGTACAGATGTTTCAGGTATTAAGTTTAGGTTAATCAGTAAGGTAGGTTACGGTTAAGTTGAGGTACTCGTGTCACAGTACAGTTTTCTACAAATTTCCATAGTATATATCTATATATATATATATATAATAATATAATATAATATAAATATATATAAATTATATATATATATAGTATATATAGTATATAATAATATATATTTATATAATTAGTATTATATAATATTGTGTGGTGTGGTGTGTGTGTGTGTGTGTGTGTGTGTGTGTGTGTGTGTGTGTTTCAATACAAGTCTCTTATGATCCTAAATCCGTACGCCGACTCCAACGAAACTTCCTAAAATTTTTAGAAAATTGCAATAAAACCACCTGAGACATCACTAAAAAGAATTAAACATTGCAAGCAAATATTATTTTATTGATCATTAACTATGAGTAAGCTATATTAAAAAAAACAAGCTTTCAGATATCTTGACATTGAAGCGTACGTCTAATGTTTAAAATGAGGGGAAAAAGAAGCGAAAAGTAAAAGAAAAAAATTGAAAAAGGAGCCAAAAAGGTAGAAAAACGTAAAAGAAAGCTCGAAAATTGAGTCTAAAAAAGTATAATGCTAACGTAACAAAAATTTCACATTAATAAAACATTTTCAAATATGTTCATGTGACATTCATGTGTATCATGGCGTTTCGACTGGACTTTTATCTAATTTTCTATATATAGTACTCGTTCTGGTTTACAATTTTAACCAAATCCCCAGACAAGGTTTTGTGCATCTAGCAAGATTGGTTTTTTAAAGGGGAGGGGGGGGGAAGTTGGTGAATTTATTCGAATACATTCAGATTAATTAATTAAATATAGTATCATATTAACGTATCTTAAGTTTCATTGAACATCAGGCAAATAGCGTTATATATGTTAAAAACTCTGACTTACTTAATATTATTAAAGAGAGTAGCTTGGTTTCCGGGTTTGTAGTGCCTATTATATGTTAAACATAAGTACTTAACGAATACTTAAGACGATTATCGAAATCATTCTTTAAATAGTTAACTAGTTTAATTATATAAGAGACACTAGACTTTACTAAATTAGCGAGATTTAACTTATGCTGTGGATTAAAACGATTTAAGGTTCGAAATACTTTA
>JABUQX010010958.1:55000-70000 GCA_015478945.1 Trachelipus rathkii
CAAGGTTACCATCCTATTATTAACTATTTACTGTTGAGTTGGTCTTCTTGCAAAATAAGTTATTGTTATTAAGCAAATTAATATTGCTATTAGTAATATTAGGAGTAATTATTATGATTCGCATTATATTTGTATTATATTTGTATTTTGTTTCCTGAGTAAATATGCTCGAATACTATCAACAATATCCCTAGTATATTTCATCCTATCTCTATAATAAGTTGGTCCTATCAAGCAATCTATTAGTATTATTAGTAACATTAGAGACAGCAAATCCCTGTCTAGTTGATCAGTCCTTGCAGAGTTTCCGTATCCAACTCGTCACAGCCACTCAACTTAACACCAATATTAACTTCAAGTCCATTTCATCGTCATCCTAATCATTTACCTCCTATCCCTAGAATTTACAGGTAACTTATTTAAGACAACCGGCTTGTAAATGGTACAAAATAATATCCTCCAAATTTGTCCCCTATTTCGTAAACACCCTGTATACTAGATTATATATATTATAATAATAATATATATATATATATATAATATATATATATATATATATATATAATATATATATATAATATAATAATATAGTATAATATATATAATATATATATATATATATAAAATATTCAAATAAAGTGTTCCAAATGAATATAAGTACATTTTTTTATTAACACGCTTCCACCTATTGCATAATGTATCGATCTTTGTTTTGAAATAGATCATAAATCTGTATACGATACCATAGACTGAAGCGGTTGTCAGAACGCCCCAAAATCAATATACTGTTAATATAAATATAAGATATATATATAATAATATAAATATATATATATATACTATATTTATATTAGCTATGTATAATAAAATAATTAATTAATGAAATGTTAAAGGGAATAATAATGGTAAGAACACTCACTAATAATAATAATATAATGAATCAAATAATCAATATCCATAAATTTAATAAATAATATAATGAATAATAATAATAATATAATAAATAATAATAAAAAATAAAATAATATATAATATAATAATAATTTATATCCTTATTACATGTGAGCTTTATGTTACCCTCAAAAAAATTAAATTGCTTTTGAGAGTTCTGACAACCTGATTAGCCTGTTAGTAGCCTACAGATTATGATCTATTTCAACACAAGACATTCAATGCAATAGGGTAGAACTAGACAATAAAAATAAATCAAAATGTTATAATCAAATTTCGAAACTTTATTTGATTTGCATTCGCAGTAACAACATTTTTTACGAAGAGATGAGAGAGACGAGAGAAGAGAGGAGGAAGAGAAGAGAGAGATAGAGGAGAGAGAGAGGAGAGAGGAGAGAGAGGAGAGAGAGATTTTGTGCAAAAGTTTTCATAGAAAATGATGTGGAGAGGTTCTTATCACAATTTACTGCAACTTGTTTATTCACATGCATTTAATTATAAAACATAGTAATGTAATCATTTTATGTTAATATCTGCCATATCTTACTATTGTTAAATTTTAGGTGGATTATTTTTTATTTAGTGTAAATATTGTATTTTAATTATTATCATATCAGTTTACATCATTTTACTTAATTAATTTTTTTAATTAATCATTATTATTTACGTAAAAATATGCTTTTGTGTATTTATATATCGCCTTGAAATAACTTTCTTATTTTAAAATAGTTATTATATATATATATTATAATATATATAATATATAAATGATAAATATATATATATATACATAAAATATATATTCCATTAATAACTTTATATAGCATTCAATATATTAAAATTTATGTTACTAATTCGAATTATCCGATAGGTCTAATTCAAAGTGTTTAAGACATTAGAATCAAATACTTATAATAAGGCCTGAATACATAGCCGGTATTGAAATATATTATACGTACTAACTAGATTGCTATAACGGTAGATCTGAAGGACATACTAAGAGTTGTTAAATATGCATAAAGTCGACAATTATTATTAGATCTTAAACAAAGAACATAAAGTGCGGAAGGTAAAAATACTAGCCTTCTCGGTTGGGGATAAGTTCAGCTCGTAAACATCGAGCATATGTCCTTATTTTCGCAACATGCGGGTGGCTCAATCCCGGAAAAGGCAGTATTCTTTACTTTCCCACTTTGGGTTCTTTGTTGTCTGTTTGCTGCTCTCTTCTCTCTCTCTCTCTCTCTAGCTCTATCAGTGTAATAAACTACTCCACACTCCTGGATGGACATCAAATTAACGCCCCTCCCTCTCTGTCTCTTCTTCCTTACGTATGATGACATTTCCGCGGTTTCTTATATGCAGGGGGCAGCAAGGAAACTAGAACTTCATCTCTGATTGACATGATACCTCCAATTTTCATAATATCATCAAATATATTAGCTTACTCCAGATCTTTACGGTCAAAGGTTAAATAATACGGCATTATACATATTTAACGAACTATCCAATGCGTACGTAATAAATTTAACTTCAAACCCATGCAAAATAGACTATATAAATATACGTTAGGCTGTAATAAGATCACGAGTATATATATATATATATATATAGTAAATAATATATATACGATAAGTAGTTGTAAACGCCTAATACTAAATATACGAATCGAAAATGTTAAGATATATATGATATTTCCTGACAGATAAAAGAATAAGATATAGCCTTATAAGATTAATAATAATTACTAAATCCTTTATCTATAATTTTAATTCATTATTTAATGTTTGTTTGTCGCCGTTTATATATTATAATTATTTTCACCTAATTGTCATTTAATTAAGAGTTTTTATCATCTACTTTAAATAATAAGCCCGTTTTAATTTATTTATTAAATTGTTCATTTATTGTAATTATGATATTTCATTTAATCTTTCGGTAGACTTTAATTATTTACTGAAGGGTCGAGAAGATGCCTCGAAACGCTATAGTTTAAAGATCTGAATAAGGAATAAAGAAATTTTGAGCTGGTGAGTTAACGAAATTTCGGCGAATGCAGTATTATGTAATCGTTGAATATGCGGATGTTATATTAACGAGTTAACTAAATATATATGAGTACGAAAACATGAAAAGAATAGGCAATATGGTATAAGGTGAGTATAATCCTGGTCTAATACTTAGTAGGTATATACTATAATTACGCTGCCTGGAAGTTATGCTAATCTATCTGAGGCATAACTTATGTAGATTGCGGCTCAATGGAATTACCACTTATTCATTTTAGGTACGAAATCTCCGATAATAAATAGAATTTATACTTAAATACAAATAAAAAAGTAAACGAGATTCTGCATTTAGTAAGTATTGGAACTAATGTGCTTAATTAGTAAGATACCTGTAAGATATAGATATAGAAATACGTGTCTTCATTATGTACAAATCAGTACTTATAACCACTCTCCTATGTACCCCTAGGAGTAGGAGTATGCACGTACAACAAGTTGGGAACCACAGGCGTATATTAATATACGTATTTTATATAAGTAGACTATATAAGTATACTATATACTAAATATACTGTGTATATACTGAGCACGTAATAATAAATATACTACTAGACTAGTAGATACCGTAAGATCACATATATATTAGTATATTCAAAAACAAAAAAATGCGAACGTATAAAAATATTAAGATATAACTAGATATTGTATATACTATATACTATATTCACATGGAGTTATATTCGATGTAGATAATATATATATATACAAACGAAGCAAATAATAAATATATCTTTACGTTTGAAATAAGGGAAACTATTAATTTTAAAAATGAATTTTGAAAAAGTAAAATCAATTTTTAAAGCCACAAAAAAAATAAAAAACCAGTAAGTACTTTTTATAGCAAATCGAAATTTTGTTATTTTTAGATTTTGCTAATTATAAAATTATTACCAACCTTTCCAATACTAAATTATTTGAAACTATGTAATTACTTTAAGGTGGCCCCCATAATATTTATATACAAAGCTAAAGAATAGTAATATTACTGGAATAATAATATATATATATATAAATATATATATATAGAGTGAATTATAATAAAATATATAGAGTATAAGTCACTATAGCAATACTATCTACTATAATAATATATTGGAGTATAATTATATAGTAATATATATTTAGTATTTAATAATAAATATACTAAATTATATAAAAAAATTATAAATAATATATAATATGTATATATTATATAAATATATATATATATAATAATATATATTAAACATATATAAAATATATTATAATATAATATATAATAAATATAAATAATATAAGCGACAACATAAATGCGGCAAAATATACATATATATTATAATATATAGAGATAATATAGATAAAATAATATATAATATAAAAGTTAATAATAACATATATATAATAACTATATAAAATATAATATATATATAATATATATATATATATATAAATATATATATGTTATATATATATATAATAAATAATATACTTATTATTATCTATACATATATAATATATATTTAATTATATATATATATAATATATATATATATCCTAGTAATCTAATTATATAATTTATATTTAAATAATATAATATATAAATATATATAATATATATAATTATAATAATAATTCATCATGATGTATTGAGATAGTATTAATTATATATTAATAATAAATAATAGTATATGAGTAAGAATATGATAGAAATAAAAGTATAAAAATGTAAAAGATAGTAATAATAAAAATAATAAATAAATAAAAATCTAAATTATCTAGACCAGCCCAAATATATACTAAATAAAATGATAAACAGATATATATATAATATAGTATATATAATATAAGTATAAACCTATATAAATTACTCAGCAGTGTATATATAGATATACCCTAATGTAATAATATAATCATACTTATTCAACTTAAATAATTATTATAATATATATATATAATATAATATATATATTAAATAATTATAATATATATAATAATATATATATTAAATATTATATATATTAAGAATTAAGAAATTTGATATAAAAATTATATATATATATATATTATATATAAAATGAGGATTGAAGTCAAGGATTAGAACGATAATAAGTCGACAACAAAGAGTTCTAAGTAGTGGCAAAACTAAATATTCTTGAGAATGATCCCTTAATGTTTTACCTTTTTTTTTTTTTTAAAAATAAAAACACGGAAAAAAAGAAAGAGATTAAATATTTACCTGAAAATATTTTTTTGATATATATAATTATTATATAATATTATATTATACATTAGTTTATTATAGTTTTAAGCGGGGTAGTGGTACGTGCAGCTTCCTAATTCATATTTTCCTTCATCTCGCCCTCACCCCCCTCCTCCATTCCATTCTATCCCTCGCCAACACCCCTACCTTCCTCCCCCCTCATCCCTCTCTCTTCCAGCATTTCCTTTATTCCTTCCATTCCACCTTCTTCTTGGTCTCCCCTTCCTCTCCTTCCTATGCCTTCCCCTTTTTATTTTTTTTTCCCCCTTTCCCCCCCCCCGCTTCCCAAACTCTCCTAACCACCCTTCTGTTCCTCCATTCTCTCCAGAGTCCGAAACCATCTAACATTCCCTTCTCCCTCTTCTCACCAAACCATTTTTCCAATCACACCTCTCTCTTATCACCCTCCTAATCCTCTCTCTTACTAACCCCACATACCGCTCTCAACCCTTCATCTCAAACACTTCCAGCTCTTTCTTGGACCTAGCAATTAACCCCCATGTTTCACAACCCATTATAGTACCGCTGGAACACCATAATTTTTTTCAAACATACTTATCTTAAGTTATGGATAATCCCCCCTTTCCATAAATTCCCTCAGACCACTCATGCTCTCATTCCTTTCTCCTACTCTGTATCTAATCTCTCCTTCTCCCTCCTTCCTTACCCAAATCCATCCCTAAATTTCTGAAAACCTTTACTTCTTCTTAATACTACACCTGCCTACTCAATCTCTAACCCCATCCCTCATCTGTTCATCCTCCTCTAAACACGTAACACTTTACTTTCCCCGGATTTATCTTTAACCTTATTTCCCCACACACCCTTTCAAACTCCTTCACCAAATACTACAGCCCTTATGAGCGTTCTTCGCCACTAGGCAGTATCATCCGCAAATAGTTTCATGTTCACCTTCCCATATCACCCCTATCCATCAATTCCACCCCTCCTCCCCTCCTCATCATTCTCTGCAGGACACTCTCCATAAAAAATTGAAAAAGCCACCGAGTGACAGTACACATCCCTATCTAACCCTCTCTCTTACCCCAAACATCTCACTCTCCCCACCTAATACTCTCACACACATTCTCCTATAAAAGGCCCTAATAACTTTACCTAATTTACCCCCTACTCCATATTCTTCCACACCTTCCATAATTCCCCCCCTCTTCACTATATCATATGCTTTCTCCAGATCTAAAAAAACACGTACACTTTTCCTTTCCTTTCTATACCTTTCTCCAAAAGCATCTTCATCGTGAATACTTGATTCCACACCCCCCTCCCACCCTAAATCCTCCTTGTTCTTCCCCATTCTCCTCCGTTAAATCTCTCACCCGCTCAATTAGTATTCTCCCAAACACTTTCCCTACTACACTCAAAGACAAATACCTCTAAATACCACACTCCATCCTATCCCTTTCCCTTTATAACAGGGAACCAAACAACCATCCTTCCAATCCTGTGGAACCTCTTCCCTTCCTCCAACATAAATTATTTAACCTATACAGCCATTCCTCCACCCTCTGCCTCCCATCTGTAACATTTTACTCACACCATCTAGACATGTGGACTTTCCTTTTTTTCCTTTAGTTAACGCCCTAATATTTCTCCATTCTGTATTTCCATCATTTCCCCTTCCTGCCCCACTTCCCCGCCCACCCTCACCTCTTGTAATCCTCCTCATCTCTTCCACCCCATTCATTCAATAATCCTCTAAAATATCCCCCCCATCTTTGCTCACCCTATCCTCCCCTCCTATCCATTTCCCTTCCCCTCCCTTAACCCTCTCCCCTACCCCCCATTCTTCTTCCTTTTTTTATTTAGTTCTTTGCCAGAAGTAATCTTTGCTCCCCGTTCTCAAAATTTTCTCTCAACTTTTCTACACCATTTCATTATTTGCATATTCTCTTCGCCC
This sequence comes from Trachelipus rathkii, assembly GCA_015478945.1. Taxonomy (NCBI): domain Eukaryota; kingdom Metazoa; phylum Arthropoda; class Malacostraca; order Isopoda; family Trachelipodidae; genus Trachelipus; species Trachelipus rathkii. Next base: position 62,175 of record JABUQX010010958.1, read on the forward strand.
TCTCCACCGCCCTCTTTGCTGCCACTCTAACCCTTCTATATTCCTTTCCCAGCTTTCCCTTCTCCTATCCCCAACCATTCACATAAACCTCTTTTTCCTTTTCACCACCTTCTTCACCTCCTCACTCCACCATTCACTTCCTTTCCTTCTACTTTGCTCCCACCCTTTTACTTCCACCATTTCTTCTGGGCCTCTTCACAATTGTCTCTTAAATCTCATCACTCCCTCCCCACTTCCCTAATTTCCGTCCCTCTCACGTCCCTCCACTTATCCTCCATACCCCTCATAAACTCCCTCTTACACATTGCCTCATCTAATTTTTCCACCTTTATGACTTCTATTCTCCTCTTTTTTTCTCTTTCCCTAACCGTTACCTCTCCCCCTACCCTTAACCTAGCAACCACCAAATAGTGATCAGAAAACCCCCTACCTGCCCCTCTGAATACATTTACATCTAGTAATCTGCCCCTATCCCTTCTATTTATACACACATAATCCAATATCGCCCTCCCCCCCCGTTATCTCTCTCTCTTCCATGTATACTTATGATTTTCACTTTTCTTGAACCAAAGTATTCCCCAATTTTCATTCTTCTATTCAACACACACAACTCTAACAGACTTTCTCCTTTATCATTCCTTTCCCCTACCCCAAATGGACTTATAATTCTCCCCATCTCCTCTCTCCCACTCCTGCATTCAAATCTCGTAATAAACAAATTTTATCATTTATCCCGAAACTTCCCAACATCATTCAACTCACGGCCAAAATCCTTTCATCTCTCTCCTGCCTCGCTCATTATGGGTGCATTACGCGCATAATAAAAAACCCACAATTTTCCCCCCAAATTTCATTTTAACCCACATTATTCTCGAACTCACCTATTTGCACAATTTTACCTTATCCCACAACTCTTTTCTCATAACTATTCCTACCCCTTTCCTCGCCCTCACTCTCTCGTTCACCCCCGAAATCATACCCTTAAATTTTCCAAAGTCCATCTCCTTCTATCCTTTCAGCTTTGTTCTGTCAACCCTAGCACATCCAACCTTTTTTTCTTCAAACATTAAGCCCACTTTTTCCCTTTTCAAATCCTCATTTATCCTCACTTACTAAAACCCACTCCTCTCTCTACCCATTTCCTAACTTTACTCCCCCTTACTCTCTTTTATCCTGACCCCTCTTATTCACCACACTACTTTCTACTACTATTCCCACACTTGATTCGGCTGCACGCTTACCGGGATCCACAACCTGAGGCACTTCCCAATACCTCAAGCCCCAAACCCCGCTCAAACAACCACACCCTAAAAATACCCTAAATCTATTCTAAAACTAATTCACAATATATAAATAAAACTTAAATTAAAAACTTATGTTGTTTACGAAATTAATACTTATGTATTATCTTCCTACTGTTGAAGACACTCCTTCTTCTTCTCAGCTTTCGAATCGATATCCTATAGGAAAAGCAAAAGATCTTGATGATAAACTCCTCTGTCTTGAAGATATCTCTTCTAGGAGTTCCTTGCTTTTTTCCTACACTTAATTATTCTTTCTTGATATTTTATTCTATCTGATGTTGATTCGCAACACTAGTATTTTAATTTTATTGAATTACTTCTATTTATTATAATAAGTGTGTGCACTCGAAGCCTTGATGGGTGATCTTTTTCACGTAAAATCAAACGTCAGAAAACCTCAGTATATACTTTCCTGGATGTGATTTGTAGCAACACTTGTATTTAAATTATATTAGAATCACCTTTGGTACTTTTGGTAAGTTTCACTTTGCTCATTTAGATCCTTGAATTTTATTCTACTAGTAAAATGTGGTAAAAAAAAACCTCAATACAATCTAAGAGTCCAAAAGATTTTCTAATCAAATTTTTGACACCCGAAAATATTCACTTATTATATCTTATCTTCAATGCATTTTTAAAATCATAAAATAATTATTTTTCTTATTTTGTGAAAAAATTTACAATTCAAAAAGTTAATCTTTTGTAGAGAACTTTATTTCATAAAATTTTCTTTTTCTTCACTTTCGCTAAGATTCCCAGCTGTTTTCTTTCTATATCTTCTGTTTATAACACGTCTTTAATCCAACTGTACAGAACTATATATATATTATATATATATAATATATATATATATATATATTATATATATATTATAATATATATATATAATATTATGGTCTTCAAAATTACCCTCTAGAAGAGCCACGATCCATATCTCAAAAACTACAATAGCTACAGGGCAAAAGGAATACATTTTTAGAATCCCGGAAAAATTTATTGCGAAAACTGTATCAAAAAAAAAAAAATAAAAAAAAAAAAAAAAAAAAGAATCTCCAAAATTTCCTATTAGCTACAGGGAAAATTAATACATTATTTGGCAATATTTATTCATTTTTAGAATTTTTAGTTAGGAAAATGTAAAAAAGAAAAAAAAATAATAAATAAATAAAATAAATATTTGCCTATTTTATTTAGGAGCAGGGACATAATATATATATATATATAAATATATATATTATATATATATATATATATATATATATATAGATTTAATATATATATATTGTAATGTTTTATTAATATAAATATATATATATATATATATATATATATATATATATATATATATAGACAAAGTCTATCTATTGACCTTTTTATCTAAAGTAAATTTTTAATTTTAACTTATTATAAATTAAACTACATATAAAATATAATATAGAAATCATAGGAAATTATATTTTGAAGTTATAATTCAAAAAAAAAATATTACAATATTCATGTGTTTACTTTATGATGCGGAGGAATTTGTAGACATTTTACCCAATGTAGACTCCCAACAGGAATGCCATCGCTTGAGTTTTTTCTCAAGTTCTTGAGTTTTTGGCATTCATCTTGAGTACTTGAGTTTGTCCTAAAAATTGCTAAAATCTTGAGTTTTTCAACTTTCTTAAAAAATAAGTAAAGAAACGCAAAATAGGGGGCTCGAGCCGACGGGGGGCAGAGGGGGGGACGATTTCCATACCCCGTATGGGAGGGGCGGAGGAACCCCGCGACACCCAAATACCAAAGAGCGGGGGGGTCCGGAGACCCTCCCGGAGGGGGAGAATATTCCTACCCTGTCGTTCCCCGAAGGCCGGACAGACCCCGACTCCTGCCATTCTTTAGTTAAACTTGGGTATTCCTTTAGTTTTTAAAAAAAAATAAAGAAAAAAATAAAACTTACACGTAAAACCGTAACAGGTCCTATATATTTTTGAATCATCAAATCCCTATAAAAGAAAGTCTATTTATGGTCATAAAGATAAAACTGTTACTATTTTTTTTGGGGCTAACGAGTACCGTTCATTCAAAAGGTCCATAACTAGACTTTCTCCTATTATATAATATATATATATAATATATATATATATATATAATAATTATATATATATATATATATATTATTTGTAAAGTATTACACACGCCAATGTAGGGGGCTCGAGCCGACGGCGAACCAGGGGGGGACGTTTCCATACCCCTATTGGGGAGGGGCGGAGGAACCCCCGCCGACACCCAAATACCAAAGAGCGGGGGGTTGTCCGGAGACCCTCCCCGGAGGGGGGGAATTAGTCCTACCCCGTAGTTCCCCGGAAGGCCATCGAGAAACCTGACTCCTGCCATCGGTGCGGTATACCCTTGGTGTAATTCTTTAGTAAAAAAAAGAAGGCATAATTTAATAGAAAGTCTATTTATTTTAACTAGTAACCATAAAAGGTCTCTAAATAGGTCTCTACATATTACATATTATTATTAACAATAATTTTTTTTATTTTTTTTTTATTTTTTACCATTTTTCCTATTCAAATTTTTACCAGGATTCCAAAAATGTATTTCTTTTTCGGCTTAGCTATTGTATTTTGGAATATATATAATTTATAATTATTATATATATTATATATATATATATATATATTAATATATATAATATTATATATATATATATTATATAATAATATATATATAATATATACTAATATAATATATATATAATATATATATATTATATATATATATATATTTATATATTATATATATATATATATATAATTATATATATATAATTAATTTTTTTTTTTACATTTCCCACACTAAAATTTTACCAGCATGCAATGTACTCCTTTTCTTGTAGCATTGTAGTTTTTGAGATAAAATGAGTTGTGGCTTTAAACCAAAACTTTAGTTACTTTTCCTCGCATGTGAAAAAGATTTGTGTATTTGCAAACCAAGCAAGTTTTCATAGCTTGACAAAAATGACCCATACACATATTTTATGTTTGGCAAAGGGTTCGACAATAGGTTTTATATATCAATCAGCTGTTTTAATGCGTTATGATAATTCCTATTTGGTTTATTTAAGGTTTCTGTTAAACCTTGTTTTTTTTAACAAGTATAAATTAATAAAAATGCTTAATCGTGTTTGATTTAAAGGGTCCTTTATTCAAAAAATTTTCCTTTCAGAACTCCAACATAAATTGGAGAGAAACCGATAACAACGTTAAATTTATTCTTCTTTTAGTCTTATTCTAAATCTCCTCTTCCCTCTTGTTCTTCGCTATTATTTTTATACTATTATTTCTGTTCCTCCTCTGACCTTCCCAGTTTTCTACTATTTTAAAGATAAATTTAGAACTGACCTTTTAATGATAAGGATTCTTAATGATTGATAAATAAAAACCGTTATGTTGGATATAGTAGATTATCGAATAAGATTAGATATAAATTTTGACTTAATATTTTTTTTAAGATAACACTTTTTCATTAATATTAATAGTTGACAATATAGGGAGTAGTATAAAATTTTTCTATTTTTATTATATTATCTTCCTATTAATATTAATTGTTATATAATATAATTTTTAGATATTTTCTGCGCTCTTTAATAATACTTTAAAACTTTCTTTAATTTTTTCGTTTCCTTTTTTTGAAAAGCTAATTTTTTTCCTTTTCTTTAGTTACCCCTTTTAATTTTATTTTCTTCTATTTTTATGTTCATTTTATTCTAATTATATTGTATTATTATTATTATTATTATAGGTATTTATTATATATTATTATTATTATATTATATTATATATAATATTATTATATTATTATTATTATTATTTATTATTATTATTATATTATTATTATTAAGCTTCACTTCTCCCAATCTTCAATCTCACTTACAAGTTTTCTCGATCTCAAATATTCTCTTTTTCTTATTTAAGGATTCATTTAATTGTATAAACTTTTATTTAATGTATAATACATCCATTTCGTTTATAATTAAGTTATATTTAAGTTTTCTAATAGATATTTTATTTAGTATAGCAGATATTTCAATATTGTTTTACTCAGCTATTTTAGAATCATTTGAATGATTGAGCATATCTCAAATCCCGTTGAATAGAAGTTAACTCTTTTAAATGTGAAAATAGTTTTATCGACTTTTACGAAAAACTACAATGAGAGAAGACCTTTTTGGACTTATTTTATTTTTGCAAAATCTTATTTAATATTAATTTTTATAACAGTACCATAAGACTTTGTATTATTAATTATTACGATTATATATATATATATATATATATATATATATTATATATATATATATATATATAATATATATATATAATATTATTATATATATTATATATATATATATATATATTATATATCTATATTTTCGAGAACTGTACATAATGTTATATTTATACTAAAATTAAGAAAATTATACTTTATACAATGATTATTCTGTTAAAAAGATTGTTTTATTTACTATTTATATATTAATTACTGGGTACTGAAAAATGTGCTATATATAGGACGTTTTTAAGCATAAGCAAGCACTTTGGAAGCCTAATTTCAGCTCTTCATTGGTCTTGCCGAGAAGCTAAAAGCAAAGTCTCGCTTTCACATTCTTAAGTCTTGCCTTTGTTTTAGCTGAAGAGAATTGCGGTCTTGCCGCATCGTTCGCAATCAGTTTTGCTGGTTGTTAGGTATTATCCGGTCCTGAAAGATAAGTTCAGTCTTTCTGGACACACCTTTCGTGTACGGTCTTGCAGCGCACGAAAAATTGAGTCTTGCTCAATTCATATACTGTCAGGTCTTGCCAGATAGGTTACGATAGTCTTGCTATCATAAATGAACGGTCTTGCCACTCTTAACATTGAGTCTTGCTCAATCTATATACTAGCAGATCCTGTCAGATAGTTTACGTCAGTCTTGATAGTCTTGCTATCAATGTAGACGGTCTTGCCCCTCTAAACATTGAATCTTGCTCATCTCATATGCTGTCAGGTTTTGCCAGATAGTTTACGATAGTCTTGCTATCAAAGTGGACGGTCTTGCCGCTCTCTATCAATTGAGTCTTACTCATATGTTACATGCTATCAGGTCTTGTTAGATAGCTTACGATAGTCTTGCTATCAAATTGGATGTTCTTTCCGCTCTCAACATTGAGTCTTGCTCAATTTAGATGAAGTCAGGTCTTGCCATATAGGTTTCGATAGTTTTGAAAACATCATAAATGAACGATCTTGCCACTCACAACTTTGAGTCTTGCTCAATTAACTAATACTGGTCTAGCCAGTTTGAATTTATGCTATACATCTTCCCAACTAGAAGGATAATGGTATTTTTCTTGGATTAAGGTTTGTTAATGCTAATCGATTCTCCACGCATTCTCGAAAGAGTAATCTGTATCAAACAATTTTGCAACCGTATTTATTATTAAGTATATATATTTTGTTTGAAAAGGAACTTTTTTATCTCTTATTTATACCTGTCAGTATTCAGCCCTCGCATTCATTTATGGTTTAACTAATTCTAAAGCATGAACATTTTTGTAGTCTCGGAAACGGACTCTATGCATTTGCAAAGGTATTGTTTACATTATTTTAGCTTATTTGGGACGTTGCGCCTTCACATCTTACAATGGTTTACAGTGGTAGGACCAAAAACTTCTTTCAACTTACAGTGGTGTAGAGCGGTGGCGAAGTTTTAGCCAATTATTAGCCAATTCCAGCAACTTGCTTACAATATATATATTTACATATATTATATATATATATATATTATATATATATATATATATTAATATATATTATATATATATATAATATATATATTATATTATATATATTTATGTATATATAATAATAGATATATATAATATATTATATTTATATCACACACTCTCTGGCCGGCCTTCTCAAGGAGGGTCGGAAATAAAATATGAAAAACACATAACCTGAGTCTAACGCAAGTTTTAGTGAGCGCTTAACGTGGACTTTAAAGAGAGAGATTAAATATCTGTTGGAAAAACAGAAGAACTCAAGGGTTCCAGAGACAAAGTTAGCTGGAAAGAAGAGGCACACAAATGAACAGAATCTTGGGTGCATATTCACGAAAAATTTCATGCAAGAGAAAGGCATTCTTGTGCTTATGAGGGGACTCAGGGGATGGGAGGATGGAGATTATCTTCTCCATGAGCAATCTGCCGTGTAGTAATACAGGAAAGAGATAGTGCCAACGTTACGTCACAGAGATATAGGGTCAGAGTAGGTTAGAAAGTAGGGAGAGTTTATTAGTCTCTAAAGCTTAAGACTCAAAACCTATCGATAGATGGGTGGAGCCGGAGCCCCCCCACATGTGAGAACAGTACTGCTAAAGGGATAAGACCCGTCTATAACTGGATTAGGTGTGCAGATAGGAGAATAAAATGTCCCAGCAACACAGAACTCCACTTCTTTAGGCCACTTAGCAACATTGAATATGAAGTTT
>JABUQX010010958.1:85000-88622 GCA_015478945.1 Trachelipus rathkii
GTCTGGATCGCGGAAATCACAAACGCGGCTCGGTTCCGGTTCCGGTCGGTACATGTGTTCCGATACATAAACTCATTACTCTATTTCATTTATTTTCTTCTATTCACCACCAATTTCAACCTCTAAGTCTTTTCCTTGGTTTTGGGGTTAGACATCCTCCCGCTTCCGTAGGACGTGAAGGCGAACTCGGTTTAGCAACCGGATATCTTAACAAGCCATGTAACCAGTTTGAAAGATATCTTAATCTAGAAAGGCCTTGTAAAAACAAAATATATATGAGCACGAGCACCGGTGCATAAGAACCTAAGAAGCTCCGATTCACTCTGTAATGCCAGAATCAACTCGGCATACTCGAACATAGGAGTAGATGACACCTAAGTTAACTCTTAGCTCGAAAATAACAGAGTTGAATACATGCAGCTATATAAAGGGTAGGGTTACTAACATCGATAGAAGGAGGACCATACTATAGACACTTCTAAATACATATCAATACGAGTCTCATGACTCAAACTTAGGGGTTAGACCTAATTATTAGGTGTTTCTATGACGTATGGAATGTATTGCTAGAAATGCAGAAAGGGGTTGGATACTAACGTAAAAAGCATCTATACAATTCTAATATACACAATCGACTCAAGTACCGTTATAACATTAGGGTAGGCACTAATATTGGGTGTATTCTAGGATGTAAGACATGCCCAGGCTAGAAGCTAGAACCAGCTAGGCCAACTGTAATCTCGAAATTGATTCTAACACCAGTGAACATATATGTAGACAACTCATTTCCTAATAAATGTGCTGGAGCCAGAATTCCATTTTGGCACCGCAATCACCACCGGCTCCGGCCCATATAGTTCGCCATTTATTTTAACATAACCATTCTATTTTATTTATTCTCTTCTATACACCCACCCAAATTTCAGCTTTCTAAATCCATTTTTAGGTTTTTGGGGGGCGGGACCCCACCCCCCTTTGACGTAGCGGCTTGAAACATTGGATTAACAATTGGATTACGATTGTCTAACACACTCTTTTGCTAAGATGTGACATTTGGTTTTGTTCGATACCGATTTAAATGACCCCGGCTGGGCCAGGACTCTGGCTTTGCGGAAAGTAAGTACGCGGAATCTCTTTTTGAGACATTCTAACCCTGTTTGACACCCGTCATGATAGGTTTTTGACGAAGGGTAAGCTCTACGAAAACGGCATGTTTCTGCGTCTAAAACCGAACGCTGAAAGCCGTGTTCGGCGCAATACGGCCATGACTCGGCATACCTCAAACATAGCTAGATCAACCTCCGAGCTCGGCTTTATAACTCAAAACAAAATGGTTGTACAGGTCATTAGACAAGGGGGTAGGTGTAATTATTAATCTAACTTTTGTTAGGATGATCGATTCGGTAAAGCACAAAATCGATTCAGCGTGGTGATATTGTATTATGTACAATTCGGGTATCTTCCGGCACATAGATATATCGATAGAGGGGTGAAAGGGGGTGGTACTAATTCGTAGAAGAACCATCAACAATTCTAATATAGCACCAAACGAATCCTCAATACCGTATAACATGGGATAAGACACAATTTTAAGCGTATTCTATGACGTATGGATATTCATGCTAGAATGTTAGATCAAAGGGCGGGCTATCATAGAAGGAATCATTCTAGAAACATTCTAAATCCCAATCGATCCGTACCTTATAACCTAGGGATAGACACCAATATTAGCCTATTCATGAGTAGATTTGTGCTAGAAGTGCTAGAAAAGGGGGGCATGGCTAATTATTAAAAGGAGCACTAGCATTATTTCAACACTATCGCTTTCCCCGTACTGAATAACATGGGGTAGACTAATATCGGTGTATTCCTACTCATAATATAGTCGAGTGCGTGAAGCTAGAAACAGGGCCGATCTGTTTGCGGTTTGCGCGGTTTGCTAACCCTATCAAATCTTAGTGTATACAATATCTATATATAGTATATTATATATAATATATATTATATATTATTTTATATATTTATATTATATATAAATATTAGATATATTATAATATATATATATTATATATTATATATATATTATATATAATAATTATATATAACATTATAAAATATATAATCTTATATATTATATTATATATTATATATATATATTATTATATATATATAGTATATATATATATAATATATCTATATATATATTATATATATATGTATATATAATATATATATATTAATATAGTTATATATCTATAAATATATAGTTATATATATATATATATATATATATATATAATATATATTAATATAAATATATATAATATATATATTTATATATATATTATATATATATATATATATATATATTATATTTATATTTATATATATATATAATATATATATATTATATATATTATATATATATATATATATAAAGTACTATATTTAGTAGTAGGGAGGGATATTGAACCCCGCTTGTGTATATATATATATTATCCCCAATTTTACCTGACTTGACTTTTGGCTTGACTTTAGACTTTGTAGTTTTTGAACGCCCCTGTCGCAGAAGGGGCGAAGAACGGTTGCGAGCACCGTCTTAGTGCTGCCCCGCCCCTTTGACCCCTTTAGGGGCTTAGCCTCATTTTGAATGTTTTGGCCTGATATTCGGTTTGGCTTGATATCGGCTGATAGGAAAGGGCGAAATTGACATCTCTTAAAAATTTACTATTTTTAAAGGTCTGGATGGGCTTAGTATTGTTATCTTGAGCTCATGTCAGGTACTCTGTCACTGTTGCTTGGTAGGTATTGTGCTAACATGAGGTTCATTTAGCGTACCTGACCTTGTATGGATTGTCCTAACTATTCCATCCGTGTCGCACCTGCCCACACACAACACACACATCTCAATCACCACAAACACCACCACACCCACTGAAGATATATATATTATATATATATTATATATATAAATTATAATATATATTATATATATATATATTATATTATATATATATATATATATTATCTTATATATATATATATATAATATATATTATAATGTAATATATATAATATATTATTATATATATAATTATATATAGTATATATATATATATATATATATATTATTATATATATATATATTATATAATATATAGTATATATTATTACTATATATATATATATATATAATATATATAATATATATTATATCATATTATTGCGCTGGTACTCCGTTGCACACACAGCATCAACACACACACCCCCACACAAACACACCATCACACACACACAACACACAACCACACAATCCATACATCACACACCAGATCACACACACAACACGAGTTTTTGATTGCCTCAGCTTTGATGCTCAATTTGATGGCCTCAGCATTGATGGTCAACTTTGTTGGCTCACTTTGATGCTCAACTTTTGATGACTCAGACATTATTGATTGACTATTTGATGAGTCATTCTTGCCGTTCATTTGATGGTGACCTATCTGATGATTCAGCATTATTGATGGTTCAGTATATTTTTGAATGGTTCAGTACATTTTGATGTTCCAATCACACTGTAAGGAGTGTGTAGGAGTGTTCTATTTAGTGTTCTTAATGA
>JABUQX010010959.1:0-50846 GCA_015478945.1 Trachelipus rathkii
GAATTTGTAAATCAAGAATACAAGCAAATATTAGGATATAGCAAAACCAGATGGCTTGCTCTACTCCCTGCGGTTGAACGTCTTCTGACAATGTATGTCCCCTTCTAATCATTTTTTTGAGTCACAAGAAAAATGCCCTTTTTGTGATGAAATCTTTTTTTGAAAATCCTTTATCTGAAGCATGGCTTTACTTTATCCACAGTCAAGCTTCCACTTTTCACATGACTATTGAAAAGATTGAAGGGGATACAATACAATTTCGAAGTAATGTCAGCAAGTTAAATGATTTACAAAAATATGGCCCTAAGAGCGAAGACTGGCTTATTCATTAGCTGTAAAAACTATTCTCCAACATTGGTAGACAAGGCCTGGAACAGAAGTTGCAAATTTAAACGTATGTTCATACATTCTAAAACTGCTTTGATTATTTATCTAAATGGATTCAATCCACTTAAAAACTTTAAAAACAATTTACTTGGGCAACACTATAGAGAATACCGTGCTGGGAGGAAGTAGCAGAAACTCTTAAGTTTATTCTCGAACTCATCCCTACCTTTACAATAGACGAGACTGCACTTTATGACGAATATGTGTTCGTTTAACAGTATGTGACCCCATAAATGTTGGACAATTGGAATTCAAAGAAAACATCTCCTGGTGATTGTTGGGGTCGAAATCATTTCGCACTTTCAAGCTAAAAAATGTGCCATATTCTAATATCCTGAAAATGGTTGAATTTCTTCTTTGTTTACCAGGAACTAATGCTCCAACAGAAAGAGTATTTTCTGCTATGAACTTGATTTGGACAAGTGAAAAACTCAACCTGTCTGTGAAAACTTTGAAAGCATGTTAATAAACAAATTTATTTTCGATTATACGTGTTCCGAATTTTACAGAATGTTGCTTGGTGAAATTGATATTCTAAAAAAAATACATTCATCTGAAAAATATTTTGATACTTCCATTGCCCTTAATAAGCGGTAAGTATATGATATATATATATATATATATATAATATATATATATATATTTATATTATATATATAAGTATATATATATAATATATATATATAATATATATTATATTATATATAATATATATATATATATATATATATATATATATATATATATATATATATATATATATGCGCGAGTGAGTGCGTCCCGTATTTAAGATCATAAAATATGGTAACCTTAGCCTAAGAGTATTTTTTAAAAAATTCGTTTAAAAATAGAATTTATAAATTTTGACAATTTAAAAAAATTATAGAGGGCACCTAAACGTCAAGATACGAGTGACAGCTACAATAATGTGTTTGTGTATATCTAAATAAAACGCAGCCTAAACGATATTAACCTACCTACTATTAGCAAATTAAAAAAAAACGAGAAAATTTCTAACAGGCTTTATTAGTTTGTTGATCAACATGGTAGCCTACGAGTATTTTTAATTCGTTTAAAAATAGATTATAATTTATAAATAATTTTGAAAATTAAAAAAAAATAATTATAGACGCACGTAAACGTCAAGATAAGTGACAACTACGTAAGATAAGCGACAGCTTGACAGGATCTAATCCTGGTAAGTGAAGAATCACTCAAGGAGTTATTTTATCTATACAAATTGAACTGCGGTTTAATTGCAGTATTTACATCTATACAAATTATACTCCGATCTAGAGTGGTTTCCTTACATGGGTCCTGTGTTACCTTTGACCTGGGTGTAGGCGGAGATGCGTGGCTGAGGTATCTGTCCTGCCATAGGCGGTCCTTATTCCTATTGAATAGAGCACTCTTTCATAGGTTTAAGTCGCGTATCTTTTTAGCTTATCGTTTGGTCAAGTGTATCACAGCCTTGGCATACCGTTCGCGAGGGCCCGGGATCTAATCCTGTAAGTGAAGAATCACTCTAGGAGTTATTTAGGTTAAGTTAGGTTAGGTTAGGTTAAGTTAGGTACCTCGGTAGTCACAGTACAGTTTCTACAAATTTGGCCAATAATATATATATTATATATATAATATAATATAATATAATATATATATAATATATATATATATATATATATATATATATATATATATATATATATGGTCTATTCTGTTTTTTACGACTCCGTCAGTTTTTTCAAAATTTTTTTTTTGTTTTTTTTTAAATATATTTCAATTTTATTTTAGCAATAATGAAATTTCAGTGGTAACGACATGATTCAAAAGTTTAAAATATTTTAAATAATTTATTTAAAATCACCATTTATGTTAAATATTTTTTTCAAATATAAACATCATCACTAAAAGTAGGAAACTTACAGAAAAACCAATTGACATATTTAGAATCAGCGTATAAGGCTTATTATAAAATGTAAAAAAAAAAAAAAAAAAAAAAAAAAAAAAAAAAAAAAAAAAAAAAAAAAAATTAATATATTACGGTATATAGGCTATATATATATATTCATAAATGAAATATCTCGAAAATACGACACATACAAAAAACCAATTAACATTTTGGAATCAGCCTATAAAGCTTATTAAAAAAAAATAAAAAAATAATAAAAAAAAACTGCCAAAAAAAAAAAAAAAAAATAGGGGCATCAAGCCAACGGGGACAGAGGGGGGACATTTCCAATACCCCGTAGGGAGGGGGGGAAATAGTCCTACCCCAATACAAAAGAGCGGGGTCCGGAGACCCTCCGGAGGGGGGGAAATTAGTCCTACCCTGTAGTTCCCCCGGAAAGCCGAGAGACCCCGACTCCTGCCATCTTTGCGGTTTACCCTTGGTATTCCTTAAGTTAAAAAAAAACAAAACAAAAAAAACTGACGGAGATTTGTAAAATGTAAAAAGTCCTATATCATTTTTGAATCATGTCCGTTACCACTGAAATAGATAGAAAGGATAATATAACTAGAAATAAATTAAAAAAAAAAAAAAAAAAAATTAAAACTGAAGGAGTCGTAAAACAGAAGAGTACATATCATATATATATTATATATAATATATAGTTATATTATATATTACTATATATATATAATATATTATATATATTATGATATATATATATATATATATATATATTTCCGTTCAAAGCATCCCCGAAAACCATGCATGTAACTAAAAAACTAGAACAGCTACACGAAAATAAATATCATTTTATTAATCAGGAGAAATTTTTTACCCATGAAATATAAAAAAAAAAAAAAAAAAAAGAAAAAAAAAAAAAAAAAAAAAAAAACGCTTTTTAAAAATTTAAAATTGTTAAAACTGTTGGAAAAATTGCGATTTTTTGAGAAGACGAATTAGGTCGAGTACTCCGAGGGAGCACGCAATGGTGCCAAATGATTTTTTTTCTTTTATAACTAAGATACCCCACGGGTAAAACTTAAAGATGACAGAGTCGGGGTTTCTCGCCTACCGTGAAGACGGGGACCGTCCCCCCTGTCCCTCCCTCGCTCAAACCCCCCTTCAAAAGGAAATAAAAAGAAAAAATAACATTTTTCTCAAAGCGTAAAAATAAAATACTATTTGGCAACTCTTGCTCTCGTGAACTAATGCAGGGATTCAAGGTTAATCACATCGTTTGCCTGCCAGATCGAAGATTATACTAATATTTAAGGTGTTATTAATAAATATTAGAATAAATTAAAAAAAAATTAAGTTTCATCGATGAAATTGCTTGCTGAGATCAAAAATGTTATTTATTTTCCTGTAGATGTTATAGTTTTTTAGTTACATGCCTGGCTCTTCGGATGCTGGCGCCCATATACTATATATATAATATATAATATAATATATATTTATATATATATATTATATATATATATATATTATATATATATATATATATATATATATATTATATATATTTATATATATAATATTATGCAAAGTTAACTTAACGCCCACGACGGAACGGGAGATTCGGAGTAAAAAAAATTTCACAGGTAGCATCTTTGATACATAAATAGATGTTCTAGGGGCGAAATGAATTTTTTTTTACCTATGTTCTAGGGGCGAAATTAGGTTAGGTCAGGTCAGGTCAGGTCAAAAAAAAATTTCCTTTCGCCCCTAAAACATCTATTTATGTATCGTAGAGGCGACCTGTGAAATTTTTTTTTGATCCGATCTCCCGTTCCGTTGCGTTAATAACTTAATAAATATATATTAATATATATATATAATATATATATATACTATATTATATATATATATATATATTATATAATATAATATATATATATATATATATATATATATATATATATATATATTAGAAATAAGCACATTCATTAGTAAAACTTTTGGAATGAGAATTTATAAATAATTGTTGCCAAACGTACGATGTGGTGATGTAAAACAAGAACCTTTTGTAAATGGCAACATAAGAATTAAACGCCATTACAGATTACCGAGTCGTCTTGCTGTGAGGTAGTAGTATAAAATTAAAGTACTATATACAAAATGTTACTGATGGGCCTAACTTCTTATTGAAGCATTTTTTCTTTATTCATTATGAATTATTTATTTCTTTTTCACATGGTCAATTAATTATATTATGGGTGCGTATACGTTAATAATTTTCTACGAAGATTTTTACGATTTTTCAAGCAGTGTCCCACGAATAGTGATATTTAAATCTGGATTTAGGAATAAAGCTCGCTGACGTGAGGATTACACCATAGTTTACACCCTAAAATGTTTCTATAATATTTAATATTTAACACCTTATTAATTGATATATTTGTACACAAATTATTGCGTGTTACTATTTTAGCAATATCTGATCATTAATGGATTTTTTTTTAAAAAAACGAATTAACTATTTGGCCAAACTAAAGAAGTTACCCGCATGATATCTCGAAAACTAAGATAGGTACAAGAAAACTGATAACATATTATGGAATCAGCGTATGAAATTTGTATGGAAAATGAAAAAAAAAATTTACTTTTTTTTTTATTTTTTTTTATATCCAAAACTACGATAGGTAGAAGAAAACTAATAACATATATGGAATCAGCGTATAAATTTCTTTTAGGGGGCTCGAGCCGACGGTGGGACAGAGGGGGGGACGTTTTCCATACCCCGTAGGAGAGGGGCGGAGGAACCCCCGCGACACCCAAATACCAAAGAGCGGGGGTTCCGGAGACCCTCCCCCGAGGGGGGGGGAAATAGTCCTACCCCGTCGTTCCCCAGGAGGCCGAGAGACCCCGACTCTTTGCGGTTTACCCTGGGGTATTCTTTTAGTTAAAAAAAAAAAGAATCTTTTTTCATACATATTTCATACGCTGATTCTAAATATGTTATTAGTTTTCTTGTACCTATCGTAGTTTTGGAGATATAAAAAAAAATAAAAAAAATTTTTTCTCATTTTCCATACAAATTTCATACGCTGATTCCATATATGTTTACATTAGGCTTTAATGCTGCTTTAATGCTAGTCACATTACTCTCAAAATTTTCAGGTTAGTTAGTTAGCTGAATAAAATGATGCGGTTTTCATTCATAGACTAAACCGATATTGCTTCTGATACTT
Source organism: Trachelipus rathkii (assembly GCA_015478945.1). Lineage (NCBI taxonomy): Eukaryota > Metazoa > Arthropoda > Malacostraca > Isopoda > Trachelipodidae > Trachelipus > Trachelipus rathkii. Next base: position 5,530 of record JABUQX010010959.1, read on the forward strand.
AAGATACCTTTGGTAATCGTGGTGAGCATTCTGTGCCCACCGTGATTACCATACCAATTCTTTTTCTATTAATGTTTATTTATTTTTCTTTTGCAATGATCGATAAGCCGACCAAATAATTCAATTCCCACCATTTGTTTTAGTTTTATCGTGACCAAGGAACGCGATTCGTTTCGATTTCGATTTCGTAGTCAGTCAAAGAAAAAGTTTAGTAAAATGCCATTGCTTATGCTCGTGGGAGCTTCCACGGTAGCACTATTCAGGAATCAGAAAAGCTATCTGCAAAGAGATTTTAATAAACAAGTAAGAGCAGATTTCAACAACGGAAGGCACATTTCTGGATGTGTAGGCCGTGTACAGGATGTCATGTCCTCTGACGTTGACTTTTTGATGATTTGGTCACTCGTTCCCATGACCTGGCAACGCACAATGATTACCCATGAAAATGGAAAACGAACTACGGTGATTTCTCCAATAACCGATTTCTCTATTGAAGGGGTACCTCAAATAATGGAACAAATAACTGGAATAGCTAAGGAAATTAATCCCAGGGTCAAAATATTTTTGAAGACTCTCTTCTCTGTCCAGATTGACTTAATAGGAATTGAATAAAAATATAGTATGCCATTTCATTTAAAAGAAGATATTGATTTGTTTTGTAGTTATGATACAAGAAAGTATTTATTTCACGATTTAAAGGATTATATATTGTGTTATAGTATTATGATATTGGAAAAAAAAGTAAATTGATTATTTATAATTATTAGTTAAGGGATTAATAAATTTATAGTAAATATTATAGCAAATTCACATTAAATATTATGGATAGAATAAGGAATGAATGAAGTTATTTAATTATATTATTATATGGAAATTATTATTGCTACTGTATTATATGGCACAATGTCTTTTTGAAAAATTTTGTTGTTGATGAATTATAAAATAGAAAATGGAAAGTGGTTCACGTAAGTCGTAGGGTGTAAATATTGTAAATATCTACCATCTCTTCTCATGTTTTAGGCTTCGAACATGTGTTAATTGGGGTGGGCTTAATTTTAGTAGGGAGGAATGTGAAGGTGGCTCTTTTTCCTTAATGTTCTCTCCTTTTAGAGAAATAAATAAACCAAAGCATTGTTTTGTATTGTGTTAATTTATCCAAGTTTCATTTAACTGAGTTTATGAGTTCAAGAATTATATTATTTATTTGCTTTATTTTTGTTCTAATGATGGTTATTATGCAGTTTAATACATGTTATGTTTTTTTCAGTTTGTCATATATGTCAAATTTATATTAGTTATTAGTTATATGTCATCAATAGTATTAGTGTTCTAATTCTTTAATTCAATTATTTTATAGAAATTACTTGCCTTGATTTACACCAGGTTAGTGTTTAATTTATTTAGAATAAGTTACTTTTAAGTTGGTCTAATGTATGATAAATTAATAAACTATCGTGCTTAAATGATAAACCAATAATTATACTTCCAGTATTCAATATCAAAAACGATCTTGTGTTCATCGTTAAGGGTGCAATACTATTTAACTGCCTTCATGGATTTTACAACTCACAACCCCTTCAAATTCTCACTGAACTATTAAGGGGTGAGTAATTTAAGTTTCTGGGTAAAAATGTTTAAGTGATTTAAATGAGTGATTAACTAATGGAAAATAAGATATAATATAATAATAATAAGTGCGTGCAGAAACATGAAATAATCCGATGTAGGTTTCTGGACTTGGGCAGATTATCCATTTCTGGACTTGGGCAGATTACCTTTTTCTGGACTTGGGTTAACTGATCCATTTCTGGACTTGGGCTAAGTACAATTCTTGGACACGGGCGATACATTTCTGAACTTGGGCAATCTGTTTCTGACTGCAAATAGCGTGAAATATGCAATAGTGCCTGTAACTATAAACAAAACAAGTGCTTAACAAATTGATAAGTTTTTGGCCTTAGTGAACGTGAATAAACTTCTTGTGGAAGATAATATATTCTCATTTAAGTTAAGTAAAAGTAAAATAAAAACAATAAGGTGTTTGGATTATTTGCTCGTGATTCGAAATATTTGCCCTAAATATTTAATGTTTAATGAATCAACGGTGTTAGAGGATCGTTTGTGAATGTTAGTGGCATCATTAGATTATAGAAGTACCTTACTTACGTGAACCAATAACCAATTTCCAGTTTCGTTTCCAATTTCCAGTTTCCAATAACCAATTTCCAGTTTCCAATTTCCTATCAATGAACCACTTTACTCATTAGTCATTGACATAGATAGTCAATCGATGTTTTATCTGTCATCGGAAAATCGTCAATCATCTAAGAATCGTCTTTTAACAGTCATCGGAAAATCGTCGATTATTAAATATCGTCTTAACAGTCATCGAAAAATCGTCCATCATATTAGAAATCGTCTTTTAACAGTCATCGTAAAATCGTCCATCATTTGAAATCGTCTCAGTAATCATGATAGTATCTATAAGCCATTTTGCTGATTTTCATCATCGTCACATAGAAAAACAGGTAACTTGAAAACTTTGTAGTTACCATCGTCTTGGCTATTGGCTAGTAAGCCAGCTGTAGATTTATAGAAATAAAATCTACATTTTAAGACATTATTCCTATCCTTATCGTTCCTTTGGTCACACTAAAATTAGTACGTTTTGTAAAACCTGGTTAAACATTCACACACTCCTTTGCGTGTCGACTTATCGTTCAGAGCTCTTCGAGTCCGAGTGATATGGCAAGAAGCCGGAACTTCTGTTAGAATAAAGCCTTCAGAATTCTCTTTCAGATCTGTCTTTGGCTTGGGGAGAAGGTTGACATCGAAGCAAATCGGAAATCATCGAATTGTTCTTCAATTCTTCGTTCCAGGATTCCGGGTCAGAACTGATTTAAATCAATACTATTGTAGCTGTTAAGTTATATCGTGATCAATGTATATTCGTTTATGTAATATACCGGTTTCACCTATTACTAATTCTAAAAAACTTTGATAAATCGACTAAAGGGGAGCTGGAGACACTTTACCGAAGTTTGAATACTATCCTAATCAGAAAGTGTCAAACCCCCGCGCCTCCTCTCCCCCACACACACATGATATTATACTATATATACTAATATAGTATATATAATATTATTAATTATATCTATTATTTCGAAAGAGGCTATAATAAATTATCTTCGAGTTCATTTGTATAATTAATGTCACTTGCTGATCCTATTAACCTGCGTTAAATTTCAAACCAAATCAAAGCATATGACAAGTTAAGTTTGTCGTTAACACACAAAACCAGTTCATCAGCCTACAATAATGACAATCTCCTCTCTCTTCCAACCGAATAACGTTTTTTTGTGACATATGTGGGTTCGCAAGTTTTTCCCTCTATTGATATCTAGCAATACTGGTTCTTCTCTCGAGGAAACGGAAACGGTGTATTTTTAAAAGCTTGTGGTAACCACACATCCTAATAATCTGCCAATTAACTAAAATAATTAAGATTATTGCTGTACTTTAGTGTAAGGTAAATTCGCTTGGTATTAAGGCTTTGTATTACACTTTTTGGCTTGAGAGCTTTAAACTGGGGTATGAAGGTAAATATTAATAATGAGAGGTATAAGGTTAATGATAATGATTCAAGCCATGGGCAATGTGAAGATACCAATAAGCAAGGTAATTATCAATGTTCATCAACCTTTCATAGATAACCAAAAAAAGGGGAAAGTCGGGTATCTATGCATCAATATTTCAAAAAATAATGCGTATAGATTTTACGCAATAAAGTGATATAAAAGTATGGCCACACAAGAAAACTTATAGAGGATTATCTTCTTCTCTAGCAGATAATATTATTCAATATATCCTCTCTGGAATAGCGAAGGGTTCCCGATCCCTATATCTTCTTAATAAAATTGATGAAGCACGAGCTCTTGCGCTGGAGAATAGAATAAAGGAACATTGTACGATAAGAAAGGTGCATCCACGTCTGTGGAAGGGTTATTTCTTCCTTCTTTCTGTTACTATCCAATTATTTAAAAACGTTTTTTCTTTTTTTTTGGTCCTGGTGTAGAAGCGATGATTCATATAGTGAGAAGTGGGGGAAACCACTAGCGTTTTTAGTGAGTTTCAAGCAATAAACGACCAATCTACGAAGTATATGCAGATTACGACCCATCCTGCATCTTGTGACCTCGATACACTCAAATCAGATTGAATGCTTTCAGCAAGTAAATCCTTCAAGCATAATCTATGAAATTTAATCGAGGTCATGGGATTTCTTGACAACAAAGGTTATATCAATAAAGGAGTATCTTACGTAAATAGTAGACGCACAGGGGGTAGTCACCCCCTATTTTATGAAGAATCAAACAGAATATACTCTAAATATGCAACTCTTTAGAAAAAAAAATACAAGCCTTGTAATAAGCGCACATATACGGCGCTTTGAAACACTGATTCCAACCAATTTTCCCACTATTTTATCTAGCACAGCATGTATCCTCCTCAGGAAAGGAAAGGGTTTTTCTTAAAAAGTTGGCATCGGTAACACACACATCTAATAATTGCAATTAATAATAATTAGATTATGCGATAACTTAGCCTAATACCAAAATTTACCTTATACTTAATTTTTGTTTGGAGAGCCTTTAAACTAGGGAGTTTCTGTAAATATCATATTGAGCAGTATAATTAATGAATAATGATTTAAGTATAGGCAATGTGAAATAGGTGTCATGTTTTTGAAAAGGTGTTGGGGTTGCGATTTTGGGTTTCAATCAATATAGCATTCTTTGGGTTGAAAAGGTCTGAAAGTGAAGAATTTGCCAGTAATTCATCATGCGAGTGATTTTTATAGATTGGACAATTTGGTCTCAAAATGGAGACCTCTGGGTCCCCTTTAATGCCTCCAACAGATCCAAAACGCTTAGAGCGTTTGCGGCGTTTACGTTGGACAGTTTTCGTTCGCCTCTCTAGGAAGCACGGGAAGCATTTGAAAGAGAGTGGGCCATCACATCAACCTCTATTAGGGAGCCGTTTTCCATTTCATCCGCTAGGGTATGGAATCCCTTGGGAAGTGCTAAGATAGGAAATTCGAAAGAGTTGTTCGATAGCTGAGATTGTTTGGGTACAATTTATTGAGGTCATTGTTTTTGTTTCTGGAATAGACTTATTGCGAGGTCTCTTCTGAGTTACATTTTTTTTGTGTCTGGGGTTAATGTGTTTTTGTTTAGAAATTGGGATGCTTTGTATTTTAAGAGACATCCCTCTTGCATAAGCTTAGAGAACCTTTGGGTAGGTATGGGACAGTGTGCTTTGGCAGGAAATGTTTTCCAAGTTTTGTGTTGGATGAACCAACTTAGTTTCATTGCTGGTTTTTGAAAACTACTCGGGATAGTGTTGTTGATCGCTTTTTGGACGGGAGATTGGATCAATGGCTGCTTTTGTGCTATTTGAGTAGTCGGTAGTGTGGGCAATACAGGCAGACAGGTTACAGTAACTGCCCGAGTTTCGCTGGGATATAGGAGAGGAGTTCTACTGAGATGGGGTTGTGTCGGTGGATTAGCACGCGGAGGCATGGGGCCAGCTGCAATTTTCTTATAGGATATTTCATTGAGCTGGCGTGTGAAATCTCTCTTGCTCAATTTATGTATGGTACATAACTCTCTCCTGTTTAAACATGTAAGACGGGCATTTGAAGAAAGAAGCACTGTGGGGTCCTTCACAGGTTTTACAGTGTATTGTATCTTCGCAGGGAGTGTGAAATAATTCTCCGCAGACTGGGCTAATGTCATCCAGTCCCCTACAGTATTTTCGGGGTGACCAAACCGTTGACATTTAAAGAAACGTATGGGTCGAGGGATAAATGTGCGAACGTTGCAACTTGTGAACCCTATTTTCACCTTTGTAGGTCGATGAGGGGTATTAATATCAGCAGTAACCGAGGATTGTGAGTGTCAGGCGAGTCCCGACTAGGAAATCAATAAATGTTTGTAACGGAAAATCTTTTCTGCTGGAGATTTCTCATAATGACAGCAGTATCTTCGTCTTTCTGTTCAAAAGAATAAAGTGTTTTTAGATGTTTCTTATTTCATCAGGAGTAGTAATAAGAGGAATGTTTGAGAGAGACGTTAAGGATGACAAAATAAAACTTTGATTCCGGCTTAGCAGCCTGAACGAGAAAGGGCCCATTTCTCATTAATGTGCCTGGAGGGTCTTCAACTCCTAAAGCTTCTTCAAGTGCATCGCTAAGAAGAATGGTTCTTTGCTCAGTAAGCGCTTTGGAGGTAGTGGATCGCAGCATGTAATATATCGGGAATAATGTATCCACTTGCATTCCTGGAGGGTGCAGCGTATAGAGTAAACAAATGAAAACGACTATGACGGGGGTCAACTTGGCGGGACTGCCCTAACCATTTGGGCACCTGGGGTCTAAGAGGCATCCAAGTCGACGAATAGCTGAAATTATGCCAAGAACCATCAGGTGTAGGAGAAGGAAGAAAAGCACAGGTAGTAGTAGTAGTAGGGACCGAGGTGGGGTCTGGCTGGGAACCAGACGGATGGTAATTGAAGTTTGTTATTCTCTTTCTTTAGTAACGTTTTTTTCTTTAATTAACTCTTATATAAAAATATTAAACCATGAACTTTGTTTCCATGTATGAGCAGTTATGACAATAAAACAAATGAAACATAAAAGTGAATAACAGGATGGGCTGGAAAGGCGTATATTTCATAAGGAAGGGTAATCCTTCTTCCCTCATCAGGTTACAGGCTATAGACGCACACAATTTCCCGGACCCCACTCCGTATGGTGGGCTGTAGATGTGGCCTCGGAAGAGCTTCCCGGAACTCTAAGCCGGTTTACCTCCCGTGTATCACACAACACCTTATATCTTCACGTAAAAGTGCAGAACGGCCTCCTCAGTGGTTAGTCAAGGCTCAGATACCCTACAATTGGCGACCCGGTTAAATAGGTTGAGTTAACAGGACTTCTTGGTTTTTTTCTCCGGCACCCTCATCAACGGGGAGGAAGTGTGGACTGTGACGGGGAAAAGGGGGAGGGCAACTCACAAACAAACACTAAAGGGGAGTGATAAAAGGGAATTTAAAAGAAAAAAAAGTTAGAAACTGTGATAAAGAAGATAGATTGAAAAGACGGAAATTTACATGAAAAATAGGGGGAAAGAATAGAGGCTGAAGTTATATGGTATTGTTGACAACACTGCTATGCACGAAGCCCAGGGCAAAATGCGCTAGGGGTAGCGCCCGAGCGGAGAGGCCACAAATAACGCTGGACGTCTGAATGGTTCTCATCGCTTTGCCATATACAAGCTTATATATTAAGAGCATAACACCACAATGAGTATCAATTCCCCCTCCGGATATATATATATATACTATATATATATAGGTATATATATATATATATACTATATATAATATAATATATATATAATAATATATATGTTGATAGTTATATATATATATATATTACTATTAGAAGGAATGGAACCAAAATTTCCGAAAACGAGGTTGGGAGCTTAACAGTTATGTTGGATGAGAACAGCAACATAACCAAAGACGAAGGATTCGAGAAAAGATTGCATTCCCTCTGCAGGTTTGTTAAAGTGCTGGCCTCGCAGACACTAGTGCTATTTTTTTTTTATTTAAATTTTAATTTGATAATATATTTTATGAATAAAGTAATTAAAATTTTGAGGGGTTGACTGGCCTAGTTTGCACCGGGTGTTTTACGCAGCTGCGACACTGGAAGGTCATGCAACTGTACCGCATTCACCCGTCATTTTATCGGACTCTTCCGCATCGCACCTTCTCAATTTCCACATTCTCACCACACCGCACCAGGGGGGCAAACCATTACGTGTACCGTGCTACCGCACCGGTATACTATATATATATTTTTTATATAGGATATATATATATATATGGTATATTATTATATTTGTATTAGTATATTATTTGTATATTATATATATAATATTAATATATATATATTGTTTATTTGTATTGTTTATATTTTTAGTATTATTTTTATGTATAAGAATTGGGAAACCAACAATTTTCGATAGTGTCGAGGATGGGAGCTTCACGTTATGTTGGATGAATTGAACCGTAACATTATGATTTTACCTACTCAAAGACAGGATTTGGAGAAAAGATAGTTTCCTCTGCAGCGTTTGTCAATAGTGCTGTGTGCTCGCAGTACTAGCTTTTTGTTGTAGTTTTTTTATTAAAATTTTCCTTTAATATATATTGTAGGTAGTGTATTATTTATGTTAAAATCCTGTTATAAATTTTATTAATTAAGATTTGTATTTGAAAAAAAGATAATGTAATTATAGGGTGGGTGAGCTGTGCCTTAGCACCGGGTTTTACGTCAGCGCAACTTGGAAGTCGTGCACTGTAACCAGCATTCACCCGGTCGTGGTTATTCGGCTCTTCCTGCATTTGCACTTCTCTTTTCAAATCATCACATCATTTGAGGCTACTATCAACAGGGGCTAAACCATGGTAGCGTATTCTTTGCGCACTCAACATCTGAGTATATGTTGGTTTAGGGTATATATAAGTATTTTTATTGTTATAGGATGTATATTTTGTATTATATATATATATCATAATATATTATACTATATTATATAATTATATATATATATATATAATCATATATATATATATATATATATACTATATATTATATATATATTATATATATATATATATATATATATTGTAACTAAAAAGCCAATGACCACACGTTTTCAAAAGAACAGGTGCTTGGAATTAATATAAGGAGGAAAAAGAAATACTAAAAGGTCAATACGTTGGATATAAACGAGAGTAAATGAACAGTTTAGAAGGAGGATGAATGGGGGCTTACAAGGGACAATAAGAAGCTCTTCTGGAAGGAAGCGCAAAAGATTGATAAGAATAAGGGGAGCCTGCTTAGAATACCTGATTGAAATGGATGTGAGTGGAGTGTGGAAGAACACTTCGAAAATCCTCAATAATATTGGCAGTAATGAAGAGGTTGATAGTGAATGCGTGTGGGTTTGATTGTGGTGCAAAGAGGAATAGGTATTTTGGGGATGAGGTTATTAGCAAAGAGAAGGTAATATGTAGAGTGAGAAAGTAGAAGAATGGTAAATTTGCAGGTATTGATGAAATTACTGGTGAAATGATCTTGAACGGAGGCGAGATGGTGATTGATTGGATTTGGAAGTTGTATAATAATGCGTTTATGGAGGGTATAAACGTTCCGAGGGATTGAGGAGAGCAGTAATAGTAATACCCTTTTAACGGTAAGGGAGATAAGGGGAACTGTAGAAATTATAGGGGAATTAGTTTATCGAGTGTTGTCGGGAAGATATATGCTGGTAATTTGGTCGAGCGACTGAAGGACTGATTGGTGAAGAACAAGGTGCGTTTAGGAGTGGGAGAGGATATGTGGATCAAATCTTTACATTGAAACAATATGATTGGGAAAGATAAATACATTGAAATAAATGTATTTAGGTTTTATGGATTTTCAACAGGCGTATGATAGGGTTAATAGGGAAGCTCTACGGCAGGTGTTAGTGATATATGGTGTTGGTGGTAGGCTTATAAATGGAATCAAAAGTATGCTTGACGATAGTGAATGATGTGTAAGAATAAATGGTGTCAAAAGTGATTGGTTTAGTATTAATAATGAACGGTGTGGCAGGGTTGTGTTATGTCTCCTTGGTTATTCAATTTGTATATGGATGGGGTTATGAAAGAATGAGGTGGAGTTGGCAGGAAATGGTGTTAGAATGATGGAGATGAGTGGAGGGTGCCCTACCTATTATATGCGGATGATTTGGTTTTGTGTGGCGAATCTGAAGAGTTTGAGAGGATTGGTAGAGAGATTTGGCAGGGTGTGTAAAAGGAGGGGTTTGAAAGTAAATGTAGATAAGAGTAAGGCTTTGGTTGTGAGTGAGGACAGTCCTCAGTGTGAAGTTATGTTAGATGGTGAGCAGTTGTAACAAGTGTCGGAGTTAAAATATTTTGGATATTTGTTGGAATGAGAAGGGAACGGATGATGCAGAGTGTAGTAGGAGAGTTGTGAATGGAAGGAAGGTGGCTGGTGCAATTAAATCGTTGGTGGATGTAAAGGGACTAAGTCTTGAGTGTGCTAGGGTCTTACATGAGGGTATGTTGTTGCCTGTGCTATTGTATAATAGTTAGACTATGGTCTGGAATAAGAAGTATAGATCTAAAGTTCAATGTGTTCAGATGCACAATCTTAGGGCGTGCTATGTGTGAGAAGAATTGAAAAAATGAGGAATGAACTTTATTAGAGAGTTATGTGATGTAAAGAAAGAGGTAAATTAGAGAATAATTGAAAGCATGTTGAGAAGGTTTGGTCATGTGGAAAGGATCGATCATAGTCGGTTGGTTAAGCGGATGTATAGTAGCGAGCGTGTTGGGAACCGACTGGCTGAGAGACCGAAGAAAAACAGTGGATTTGAGTCAGTCAATAATGTCCTGGTGGACCAAGGAGTGTTAGTTTCAAGCTACAGGAACTTTGCATCATATTAGTAATGCTTGGTTTTGTGAGGGGGTATGGTTGTGGCCCACTTGGGCCAAGGGATGAACCCTTACACTGACGATATGCCATAGTGAGGGTCCGTCGCTTTCCAGTGAAGCTCTGTTTTCTGACTGCGACAAGTTCTCACTAATAGGTATAGGTATAGAGGGGGCGGTAAGGCTGGGCTTTCTTTTCGACTTTTGTCATATTCTTCTACGGCTTTCCTTTTCCGATGCATGTTACGCAAAAAAAGGAAGAATTTTATATAATATATATATATTATATTAATATTATATATATATATATAATATATATATAGTATATATATATACTTATATATATATATATATATATATATATATATATATATATATATTAGCTCTCCTACTAACAAATCGTTCTGCCCTCATGCCAAAAACATTTCTAACAACTTCTGTAAATCTGTCTTTCATCCTCTTATTCGATCTGATGGTTTTGTTGTTAATGCTCCGACTGAAAAGGTCAATCTCTTCGGCCTCCTATTTTCCTCTAACTCAACCCTGGATGATTCTGGCATTCTTCTTCCTCCTCCTCTTCTCAGGTGTCCTATGCCTTTGCCTGTGTTTACATTTGATTAGGTGCACGGGCTCCGGAAATCTATGAACGTTAGGAAGGTGGGTGGCCCGGATGGCGTTCCTCCCCGAGTTTTGAGGGAGTGTGCTTCCGTGCTGACTTTCCTATGTTACTGATTTCTGCTGTCTCAATGCTAACACTTTCCCTCATTGCTGGAAGCACGCACATGTCCAACCTATTCCGAAAAAAAGGAAGCCACTCTGATGTTTCAAACTATCTTACCGATTTATGGTTTTCAGCCCTTAGGAACTACGGGGAGACTTGCATTTTTGCGCTTTAAAAAATCCAAAGCATTTGACCGGGTATGGCACTCGTCACTGCTCTCCAAGCTCCCCTCCTTTGGGTTTTCTCCTTCTCTTTGTTTACTGGTCTAGTTTTCTTCCAAATAACTTTCTTTCCACGAGACTGCGACGGAGTTTCATTGTGCTATCTCGTAAATGTGAGGTTCATACACCCTTACAAAAGCCCGCCCATTCACTCCTATTGTACAGCTTTATTCTCGTCTCTGCCAAACTCATTCCTTTCCTTCAGACATTCCTTTACTGATTCAATACACTTTTTCTTCGGTCTCCCAGCCGGTCGATTTCCATCACACACACACCATTATAAATCATCTTAACCAACCAACTATCATCCATTCTTTCCATTTGACAAAACCATCTTAATACACTCATTTTACCAATTCTTCTTACACCTAACACGCCCCTAAGATTATTCATCTGAATAGATTGCACCTTAGCTCTATATCTTTTATTCCACACCATAGTTTCACTACTATACATTAACACCGGCAATAACATACCATCATGCAGAACCCTAGCTCACTCAATTCTTAGTCCTAATCCCCTTGCATTCACCAAAGATTTAATTGCATCAGCTACCTTCCTACCACTCATAACTTCCCTACTGCATTCTGCATCATCTGTTCCCTTTTCATTCAACATATGGGCTAAATATTTAAACTCAGTTACTCATTTAAATTGCTCACCATCCAACATAACTTCGCATTGTGGACTTTCCTTACCCACCACCATCACCTTAACTCAACACAAAAATATTGTTACATGTAGGATCGAATCCAAAGCCTAAATTATTTTGGAAGTTGGTGCCGCCGTAGCAGGACGAATAAATAGTTAAAATTAAGGGGTCGGAGCCGAAGCCTTAACTGTATATTTTAAAATGATAGAGCCAGAGCCAACAAAAATTTTTAACAGCTACTGCGTACTGGGTATTCTACTTTATAATTCATTTTATATGCTACTTTATAATTTATTCTGTTATTTTTCAGAACCTAAAGTTTCTGGATTAAAAAATGAAAAGAACCCAAGGAATCTAGCAAACCAAAGCATTTCTAAATTAGCAAAGGCCGTAGATGTCCAATGCCTCATTTTGGTGGAATTAATTTTGTACCCCAAACCAGTTTCTTTGCAACAATAATGGATATCTGTCCACCCATCGGCATGGGAATCAGAATTCTGAATTTGGGGGAATGCGAAAATATTTTCAAGATTAATTTCCAGTTTTACCCTTAGCTCTTTATCTACTAATCTTTCAATTGAGAGTATACAATCAGATGTGATCAAAATTGGAATACGACCATTTCCCTTTCCTGGGACATATGTCAGTTTATATAAATCAAAAAGGAAACGATGTTCCTTTTTAACACTTTATAGCATCGTTCCAATTTTACCCTCGCTAATTCACTTCCTCTACGACCATTTTTAAAGGTCAATTTACACACAACCGCCCTTCTAGCTAACACAAATTCTGTACTTGTCCACTTTGTCGTTTCCTTAGCGTATAGTTTTTTCAAAGTTTCCTTTAAAAACTCATTCACTTTCTCGACTTCTTCTTGGGTGGGCAATCTTTCTGGTTTAGTAAGTCCTGAAGGTCTGTTATCAACATAGTTTTGTGCTAAACCAAAATGTAACTCCCACTGTAACTGTAACGTGGCTAAAAAATCATTCACATCACTTAAATAATCTACATTTGCTTCGGCCTTGAAAATAATTTTAAGATATTTAGCGTATGCTTTTAATTTAAAACCTGTTTGAAGCTTACTTGTTAATTTCTAGTTAGCCATATTATCAATAGTTTTCATTACCCAGTCAATATTTTCTGAATAACTCCTATTAAACTTTTATTTTAATAGAATATATTCTTTCCTTTCCATCAATGTTTTGGTAAAATCAGCTATAGTATCTAGCGTCTTGAAATGCAGTTAATCAGAGATTTCCACTCTTTTAAAAACTGACGGCCTTTTCCTTGTTGTTTTTTACTTTTTGGAATAAATGCATTCCAAATTTCGGTAACATTTTATCATCTTTTATAAAAGGAACATATATTTCATCATTTCATAATAATCTTATATTATTTTAATGTTATAATTCCGAATCATCAGAAGGCTCTATTAGAAAGTAGGAAATGCATTTTAACAGGGCAGGTATTTGTTGAATAAATGAGTGCTATTATATTAAGGAAATCTCAGTATGCAATGTTTGCTACTTGGTCCAAATATATAGAAAGGTTTTGAAATAATATGTACCGAGCTTTCAAATCCTGTCATTACTTCAAGCAAATGGGCCCCATCTTTCTATCTCCTTTTTTTTTTTCTAAATCACGGCATAGGTTAACGTTGTAAGTTGATTTCAACTCTCTATATATAAGTTGGGGCGGGTTTTCCAATTCGGCTTTTTTTTTAATGAAGGAAAAAATTCATGTAATTTAACATCCCTACTCTTTTTTCAGAGTAGTTTCAGTGCTTCGATTATCCTTCTTATATTTTCGGCCACTTTGTTTTTAAAATAGCTAATTTACGTGTTCTACGTCGAAGTTTGTAAATTGATGGAATACCTTGTTGCAGCTCCACTTAAATTCGGGCTGTGCGGTAGATTTTACGCCCTACCAATATGCATCAAATAGAGTGAAGTAATTAATTTTATTAAAAATACATAATGAGGAGGGCATTCTGATATTATTTCTTGGAACAGGATCAAGATATGGCATTCCCCATTATGCTCGACTAAAGCCAAATCCCTTTGCTTGGGGCACACAAAATAAATAAACATCATTTATTAAGTTTAGAGAAAATACGTATACAAAACGAATGTATTATAATAATTATTATACATATATCTATTTCACTCTATATATATAGTATATATACTTAATATTAATTAATATAAATTATATTAATATATATATAATATATATACTATTATATAATATATATATATTATAGTTAATATATATATTATATTAATATATATATATATATATATAAATATCTTAATATAATATATAATATAATACAACTATATATCTATATAATATATATATATATATATATATACTTATTAATATATTAATATATATTAATATATATATATATATTATTGGTTATTCGTTAAATTTCTTTTTCTACCGATATGAACTTTATTGGTCAGTACATATGCAGAAAATGGGATATACAATTTCAGAAAATGTAGATAATTAGATATACAATTTCGAAAATTTATAATTGAATTATTATTATTAATTATTTATATCTTTAATATTATTATATTTCTATTATTTAATTATTATTATTATATATATTATTATTATTATTATTTTTATATTATTATTATTATTATCATTAATTATTATTATTGCTAATTTTATATACATTCAAATATTAATTACTTATTTTGATTATATATGTATATATATATAATATAACTAGTATATATATATATATATATATATATATATATATATATATATATATAATATTATATATATATATATATATATATTGCTTATTTTGATTATATATTATATATATATATATTTAACTACATCTTTTGCGAGCCTTTAAAATATTTATTTCAAATACATTTTTAACACGCAAAAGTAATTAAAAGCATTTTTTTAAATATAATTTGAAAATTTGAGAATTTGCAGTAATTTTCAAATTTGGATTAGCGTGCGAATACTTTTTAAAATTTAAAGTATTTTTTATTAGTTTACTTGTTTTATATGCACTTTTGAATGCTTTATTTGAAAATCTTGACTCTTATGATAATATTTTGAGAAATTTAAAATATTTTAATTTTAAAAAGTGCATTTAATGTTTTTTTTATGGTTTATATTTACTTTTGTGTACTGAATGCGAAAATTATGTGGCTCTATGAGGATAATTTGAGCACTTAATGTGTATCTTTTGAAATTTAAAGTATTTTAATGAGTAGATTTTATGTATTATATGTACTTTTGATTACTTTATGAGAACATTTTGTGGTCTTAAGAGAATATTTTGAGCACTTTAAATGTACCTTTTGAAATTAAAAGTATTTTTGAGTAGTTTTTTTTTGTTTTTATATATACTTTTGAATACTTCATAAGAAAATTTTGTGCCACCTATGAGAATATTTTAAGCACTCTATTAAGTACTTTTTTATATCATTTTTTGCCAAGCGAAATATTAAAATATTTTAATTCATGAATTTATTTTCTTGAAAATTTGTATAAAAAAATTAAAACATGCAATTCAATCTTCATAAATAAAATAAACGAAGATCCAAATTATTCTCGAATGAACATCTTGAAACCCTGAATAATCTTCCACTCAAATAAATGAGCTGAAAAACAGACTTAATTAATTTAATTAATGGGTAAAATTTATTTAAACAAATACTTAATTTATTTCAATTAATTACTTGGTCATTTGATTAATTTATTTTGACGAGATTTATAAGAACTTTAAAGCCATGACAGACATTCGAGTAACTCGAAGCATCTCTTCAAAATTATATATATATATATATATATAGTCGTTATATATATATATTATATATATATATATATATATATATAATAACTTAATAATATATATATATATATACTATAGTATATATATTCTTCTTCATCTTCCTTTTTTTCCCCAAGACTGGGAGTAAGGTGAGTTACATGCATCGGAAAAGAGAAGCAGTAGAAGAACATGACATAACTCGAAAAGAAAGCCCTGCCTTACCGCCCTTTTCTATATCTAAGAGCTTCACGGGAAAGCGACGGGCCCTCACTATGGTAAATCGTCAATGTAAGGGTTCATCTCTTGGCTCCAGGTGGGCGCACAAACCATACCCCCCTCAAAAAAACCCGCCATTCACTCCTATTATGCACCTTTATTCTCGATTCTACCAAACTCACATTTCTCTACTTCAGGCATTCGTTTACTGACTCAATCCACTTTTTCTTCGGTCTCCCAGGCCGGTAGGTTCCGCAACACACTCGCCATTATACATCCGCTTAAGCAACCGACTATCATTCATCCTTCCCAAATGACCAAACCATCTCGACATACTTTCATTTATTCTCTCATTTGGCCCTTTCTTCACACTTCACATCTCTCTAACACACAACGAATCTTTTACGGATAGTCAGGAAACTGCCATCCTATCTACTCCCCCCCCTAACTATCTCTCTCAACATAACCTGGAAAACTCTGAATCGAAGCTGACCTTTCACACTCTACAAAAAGAATTGGCTCAATTCAAAACTGCATTTACTGAATACCAGAAGCAGAAGGAAGATGAAATTACAAACCTAAAAAACAGAATTTGTATACTGGAGAATGATAGGATTGCGATCACCCCGTCTGGCACAGAACTAGCAGAAATAAGAGAAACAGTTCAGACCATTACCACCAAATCACAAGAAACATTACAGCAGGAGCAGGTGAAAAATGTGTGTGTGATCACAGGTCGTGGTTTGCCTAATGGGTCTCAGCATGAAGATTGCAAAAAGACCCTTACAGAAGTTATTGAAAGAAAACTAAAAATAAAACTAAATCCATACGCAGTTGGAGTCTGGGGAAACTAAGAACTGGCAAAAGGATAAATGATACGAGACCAATCAGATTTAAAATGAAAGAAGAAGGCCTCAAATCAAAACTGATAATAGCACGCATTGAAAAAAAACAAATGTCTACTTAAATGAGTTCTTAATTATAAAAAATAAATAACTTTTAAAAAGAGCATTAACCATACGTAAGGAACATATAAATCTTTTACACTCGTGCTACTTAAAAAATGGCAAGCTTAATATTTAAAAATCTGCAACCAGCTCGGCAATAAAAATTAAAAGCAACTTAGAGATGGATATATATCTCAACAATGCAAACTCTCCAGAGCAAGCATAAAAGCAAATGTTTCATACATTGTAAATAGGTGGTGATAAATTTATTTTTATTATTATTATTATTATTATTATTATTATTATTATTATTATTATTATTATTATTATTATTATTAACTTTATTAATATCATTCTTTTTGTAGTGAAAATGGGAAAATATTTGCTATTATTATAATTATAATTTTTATTATTATTATTATTATTACTATTGTTATTATTATTATTTAAATTCATTCTTCAATTTAAAACTTTACGAATTAAGGAAGATATATAATATATATATATATATATATATATATATATATATATATATATATAATATATATATATATATATATATATATATATATATATAATATATATATATTAGTCGAAATACATAGTCATCAATGCTTCGCTTTTCATGTACCTGCATCACTATTTTACTAATTAACTTTTAAAAATTTTACATAATCGTACCAAAACAGCTATAGTATATATATATATATATATACACATTACAAGGGCTGGACAGATTATATAATGTGTAGGCTTTCTATTTTTTTATAATATATTTAATATATATATATATATATATATATATATATATATATATATCAAATCACGTGACTGTCATCAACGCTCCCTTTTCGTATGTCTGCCATCCATTTTACTAATACTTTAAGAATTTGTTATAACATATCGTACAATCGCAGCTACAGTGATTACATTTCCTTTCAGAAACTAAAGATCAAATTTCTTCTCCTTCAATTGAGTCTACTCCTGGTATTTTGACTTGTAGATATGAGAGGGAAGAAACTATGCTTGCTTGCAATCAGCCACTTTTAGATCGTCCATCAGTAACATTGGCATCTCTCAGCAGTGATTCATCAAGAAGTAAAACCAGCTCTGATACAGAAAATGTTGAAGAAAACCACCATGAGGCGCCTGATGCTGCTCAGAATGCTGCTACGCAACAGCTTGAATTTATAAATCTATTGAAATTATCATCAATCCACAGCGAAGGCAGCTTTTCAAAGCCAAAAAAGTCATGATATTTCAACTCATCTGATTAGTAACCAAACCAACAAGCAAGAAAGAGTTCACACCAAAAGAGTGGCTGTTCAACATTTGATATAGTTTTGTTTATTGGAAAACAAGGCATTGCATACAGAGGGAATAAAGCAGAAGGGGCTTATACGCTTGACTCTACAGATAATCATGGTAATTTTCTCAAACTGGTCATGTTGGCTGCAAATTACGATGTGATTTTACAAAACCATGTCAGAAAGTGTATTGAAGACAGCAAAAAGCACAGACTGAATATAATGAACAAAAGAAAAGTCACTGGAAAGTTAACTAAAAGACCGCCTGGATGAGGCTTTGACATTTTTGTCAAAAATCTTTATCAACAAGCTACTCAAAGTAATTGTTTTGAGGGGCTGTGATATCATTTTGAAAGACCTTCATGGTAGCAAAATATTCAGCGTGATAGTAGATAGTACTCAAGATGTAGCTGTTATGGACCAGTTGGCGATTTGCGACTGCTATGTCTTTCAAGGAAAGATATATGAAAGACTTTTAGAAATAACAGTAGTCGATGAATTATCTGGATTGGCTTTATACAAGCTTATAAAATCAGAATTAGCCAAGTGTGGCATTGCAATATCAAATATTATTGCTTGTTCATTTAACGGAGCTAACAATATGAAAGGTTGTTATTAACAGTTTACAAGCTCCGTTCAAAAAGGAAAATGAAGATCTTATATACACTCACTGTATGTGGACACTATGCTGTGAATCTTTGTAGTAGCGTGATTCAAACATAGGTAACATTGGGCTTCTCAAGTCAGAACTTTTTTGGATTTGGTGGGAAGAATCTGCTGGTTTTCTAAGCTCGTCTTATAAAAATAGCCTTATGGGAGAGGGAAACAAAAAGAAAACATATTGCACATTTAAAAATGCACAGGTTGCAAAAAATAGGAGCCATAAGTTGGTGGAGCAAACATAAAGCTCTCTTCAATTATCGATGAGGAATTTTTAAAGTGAGGAAAGTGTAAAAACGCAAGCAGAACTATTCCATTTTATATACGCGTTTTAAAAGAAAATATCAAAATGACCGTTTTAACTGCAAATCTAAATTCATGGCAAGAAATTTAATCAGTCAATGGTCCAAATTTGAAAACATATTAATGTCTATTGTTTTATTAGATTTATTTCTTGTTAAATCTCACATTTCAAAATATTTACAAAGTAAAAATATTGACTATTCTGCAGCCTGGAACTTGGTAGAGAAGCTGCTTCAACAAGTAGGAGATAAAAGGAGTGATAAACACTTTCAGTCTGTATTCAAAAAAAAATATTATGCAAGTACAGTTAATAGCAAATTAAAAGATAACAGTATTGCAGTAGTAGAATTAGATTTCAAGGAAAAAAACCCAAAGAAAAAGGTAATACCTGGTGAAAAATCAATAGATGAAGCTCCTGGAATCTCAACTGCTCAAAAATATAAATTGGTCTTTTTCAGTGTTTTAGATTGTGCCAGGGAAGAATTATTTAGTCCTAACAAAGAAATTTTAGAAGATTGTTCCTGGTTAGGCCCAAAGAAATTTAATGAAATTGTAATGCTGGACAGTTTTCCTACAAAAGTCCTTTGTAGTATTTCTAAACTTTGTAAAGTTGAAAGAAGTCAGTTATTGATAGAGCTGAAACAGTTTGCAGATCATTATGAAAGTTTTACAATGACTGAAAAAACTAACACAATGAAAACGAGACAATCTAAATGGAGCTGAAGAAATCTGTGAATTTGGCGATGTAGAATCTGAATTTGAAGATGAAAATCTTTGTTTATTGTCAGAGGAGTAACCATAATGTTTTTGTTTATCATGCGCCATTTTTGTTTTTGAACTCTCACAATCTGGATTGTTTACAACATACATGTACCGTAGCTTACAAGTTTATACTAACCATACCTTGAACACAAGTCACCTGTGAAAGGGTATTTTCTAAACTTATATATAATAGTTAAGAATCAACTTAGATCTACTTTAAGCCAAGACCTATGTTTAATCTTCTTTTCATGAATGTAGACTTATTTTATAACCTGGATAAAGATGTTATTATAGATGTAGTAGCCAGGACCAGTGAAGAACTGTCCAAAAAGCTGTTAGGTTGGTAAACAACCTTTCACTATCACAATCTTTCTTAGTTTGCTGTGTCTGTACTCTGTACCAAGGTATTGTAAAACCATTTTTCTTTTTGTTATAAAATATATTCTACAATTTGTAACAATTAAATCATGATTAAAGAGGACATTGTTTTTCTTTTCAATATGCTTGTTTTTTTTTAATACCGTTGAGACTTTTTCCTTTTTAATATTTACTGAGGTATTACAGTAGGATTTAGACTAATTATGGCTTCAACAGTGTGATTTGGTTGCCTAAAACTAAAAATATTACTCAATCTCATTTTTAAGTAATAAACCACTCATAATTAAATAATATATTTATTTTTTCTAGCATGGAACTAGTTTAGGTAGGATATATAAAAATTATATAAATATTTATTGTGTAAGTAAACTACATCAGAAAAAGCTTACTTTTTTACTAAAATATTTTCCAAGTGCCAAAATAGATAAATGTGCTTTTTAAGCATGCAAGCCTAATTTTCAAAAATTACATTCTAATAATCTATTCCCTCTAAATTCCCTGGTAAGGGGCCCCTTTTCAATCTCTAGCCGAGGGCCCCCAAAGGCGCCAGTCCGGGCCCGGGAAGGTGGCTGAACTATTGTGTGGAATAAGAGGTATAAATCTAACGTGCAGTTTGTTCAGATGGATAATCTTAGGAGCGTGTTTGGTGTGAGAATTGCCAAAATTAAGGAATAAGCTTTTTGGTGTAAAAAAAAAATAAATATGAGTATATTATGAAGGTTTGGACATATGGAAAGGATGGATAGTAAACGGTTTGCTAAGCGGATGTATAGAGGTGAGTGAGTTGGGAATCAACCGATTTGGGGACAAAAAAAATGGATTGAATCAGTAAAGGAGTGTCTGAAGGAAAGTAATGTGAATTTGATCCAAGTGAGAAGAATGGCGCTGTTTTGTGAGGGGGAGTATGATTGTGGGGTTCGTCCATGGAATGAACCCAACATGGACTAGATAATATGACAGTCGAGGTCTGTCACAGGGTTGTGAAGCTCTTTGAGTTGATTTTGACTAACGTCCCCCGCACATGGCTTTCCTCTCACCTCACGTCATGTTGTTGTTCTGCTTAACAATCCTTTTTCCCCGTGCGTATTGCGCAATCTCCAACAATCTTGGGACATGTAGGGAGGATAAAGAAAGAATAATGAAAATAGTTAAAACTATTTTGTCATAATGATATACTTCTATTTCACTACAAGCAAAATTATATGAATTTTAATGGCCCATTTCATTGTAACATAACAGCGAAAACAGCTTATAATTTTTATTTGACATTTTGCTTAAAAGTTCATTTCAAGCTTTCACAAAACTTTCATGAAATTAGGTTGTGGTAATTTTTTTTTTATTATTATTTATAATTTCTTCCATAGACAATTCCTATCAATATGAAATCTGAAGTCCTATTTTTTCTATTTCCATTTCAAAGTAATAACTTCGCACTTCAAATATATATTATATATATATATTATATATATATATATAGTATATATAATAATATATTATATATATATATATAGTATACCACCCAATGCACAACAAATTCGCAAACGAGCATTGCATACCATCACTGCAATGTCAAATCCAAAATACCAATACACGAAAATAAATTCATTTTTGTTCAATCTGTTACTGATTGGAAAAAGAAATTTTAAAAAAAAAAAAAAAAAATAACGCTTTTTTAAAAAATTTAAAAAATTGTTAAAAATGTTTGGGAAAAAATTAGTTTTTGAGAATACGAAGAAGCTCTGTACTCCGAGGGAGCGCGCAAAAGTTGGCCACAACTGTTGCACAATATTTTTTCCTTTTTTCACTAAAGGATACCCCACGGGTAAACACAAAGATGAACAGAGTCGGGGTTTCTCGGCCTATGGGGGACGACGGGGGCACCGTCCCCCTCTGTCCTCTCAAAATTTCTAAGCTGATTAAAAAGGAAATAAAAAAAAAAAAATAACATTCTCTCCAGTGTACAATAAAACAAAACACTATTTGGGCAACTCTTGCTTTCCCGTATTACTGGCAGGAATGAATGGGTCGAGCGTGAGCATAACGCTTGCCAGAAACCATAAAATTATGGCTAGATATTTTAGGTGTTATTCAAAAAAGGTTTTAGTAACTATTTTTTTTTTTTAAGTTTAACGCCGATGTAAATCTGCTTGCTTGCAATCAAAAAATGATATTTATTTTTCGTGTGGCTGTTATAGTTTTAAAGTTACAAGCATGTGGCTTTCCCGGGATGGTGGCCTATAATATATATAAGTATATTATATTAGTATATATATTAGTATATATATACTATATATATATATTATATATATATATATATTACCCATAGATTAACATTAAATTTAATATATATATGGGTCAGCTCTAGAAGAGCCACAATCTCATATCTCAAAACTACAAAAGCAGCTACCAGGAAAAGGAAAACATTGCTGGAATGCTGGTCCAATTTTTAGTGCGAAAATGCAAATAAAAACAAAAAAAAAAAAAAAAAAAATTATATTCTCAAAATAAAAATAGCTACATTAAATAGGAATACATTGTTGTTTTTATGGTTTAAATATGGTTTAAAGAATGAATGTAAAAAAATAAAAAAATATATATAAATTGATAAATATTAATAGTAATATGATTAGAAGGGCCTATTTTAGAGACCTTTTATTCGGTACTCGTTAAATAAATAGCTTTCTATTAAATTTTGCTTTTTTTTTTTTAAAATTAAGAATAATCCAAGGGTATACCGCAAAATTGGCAGGAGTCGGGGTCTCTGCCTTGCCGAGGGAACTAGGCGGGGTAGGACTGAATTCCGCCCCCTCCCGGGGAGGGTCTCCGGAACCCCGGCTCTTTGGTACTTTGGGTGTCGCGGGGGTTCCTCCGCCGCCTCCCCTACGGGGATGGAAAAACGTCCCGCCCTGTGTTCCCCGTCGGCTGCGAGCCGCCTACATTGCCGTGTAATACCCCTTTTTAAATAACTTATATTATATATATATATACTATGTCCCAGCACCCCGCCAAAAAAAATAGGCGGCAATTTTTATGTTTAATTTTTTTTTTTTAATTTTTTTTGTTTGTTAGCATTATTCGCGACAAAATTTTATGGCAAAGGATTCAGAAAATGTATTTCATTTCAACTGTAGGGCTTTTGTAGTTTTCGAGATTGATTTTTTTTTTTTTTTTTTTTTGTTTTTTTTTTTTTTTTTTTTTTACAGTTGCCTCGGTAAAATTTTGCCAAGGATTCCACGCAATGTATTCCTTTTCCGGCGGTAGGGCTGTTGTAGTTTTTTTGAGATATTGGATTTTGTGAGCTCTTCTAAGAAGGCTGGCCTAATATATATATATATTAGTATATTATATAATATAATATATATTATTATATAGTATATTTGTATTATATATATAATATATATGTATATATATATATATATATATAGATAAAATATATTATATATATATATATATATATATATACACGTCAATATTTCAACAAATCAAAGCACTTTTACATTCGTTGGGCGGAGCTAACAGCTAAAACTTGACATTTCAGTCCATATGCAATCTCCTCTCTCTCTACCGAATAACGTTTTTTTGTGACATATGTGGTTTCCAATTTTCCCTACTGATATCTAGCATACTGGTTCTTCTTCTCGGGAAAGGAAAGGGTTTTTTAAAAGTTGTGGTAACCACAATCTAATAATTGCAATTAATAATAATTAGATTATGCTGTAACTTAGTGTAAGGTAAATTTTGGTTTTAGGCTTATTTAATTTTTGCTTGGAGAGCTTTAAACTGGGGTGGAAGGTAAATATATATGAAACGTATAAGGTAATGAATAATGATTTAAGTATAGGCAATGTGAAATACCCAAAAGCAAGGTTTTATCAACGTTCGCAAACTTCCATAGAACCAAAAAATTGGGAAAAAGTTGGGTTATCTGTACATCATATTTCAAAAAATATGCTCAATAGATTTTACGATAAGCTGATAGAAAACCACAAGTAACTAGAAAGAAGGAGAAATAACCCTTCCACAGGACGTGGTGCACCTTTCTTATGTATAATGTTTCCTAATTCTATCCTTTGCAAGAGCTCTAGCTTCATCAATTTTATTAAGAATATAGGGATCAACCCTTCCTATTCCAGAGAGATAATATTGATTAATATTATCTGCTAGAGAAGAGAAATCCTCTAAATTTTCTTGTGTGACCATTATTTTATATCAGTTTATCGTAAAATCTAATGAGCATATTTTTTGAAATATGATGCATAGATAACCCGACTTTTTCCCCATTTTTTGATTCTATGAAAGTTGTGAACATTGATAAAACCTTGCTTTTGGGTATTTCACATTGCCTATACTTAAATCATTATTCATTAACTTATACCTCATATATATTTACCTTCTATCCTAGTTTAAAGGCTCTCCAAGCAAAATTTAAGTATAAGTAAATTTTGGTATTAGGCTAAGTTATCGCACAATCTAATTATTATTAATTGCAATTATTAGATTGTGGTTACCACAACTTTTAAAAAACCCTTTCCTTTCCCGAGAAGAACCAGTGTGCTAGATATAAATAGGAAAAATTTTTGTTGAATAGTGTTTCAGAGCCTTATATTGAGCTATTACAAGGCTGTATTTTTTTCTTTTTTAAAGAGCGACAATTTTCGTTTTCATTATTCATTTTATTTTTTTAGAGTATATTCTGTGATTTTCATAAAAATCGGGGTGACACCCTCTGTACTCTACTATTACCTAGAACTCTTTTTATATGATATCCTTTTGTCAATATCCCATTGACCTCTATTAAATTCATATGTTGAAGATTTTACTGCTAAAGCATTCAATCTATTAGTGCATCTAGGTCACAAAGAGCAGATTTGGCGTAATTCTGCATATACTCGTAGATGTCCTTTATCTCTTAAAAGGTCCCACTATCTACTATTGTTCCCCCTACTTCTCACTATATGGATCATCACTTCTACACCTAGGACCAAAAAAATCGTTTCCAGGAAACCACAAGTAACTAGAAAGAAGGAGAAATAACCCTTCCACAGGACGTGGTGCACCTTTCTTATGTACAATGTTTCCTAATTCTATCTCAGCTGCAAGAGCTCTAGTTCATCAATTTTATTAAGAATATAGGGATCAACCCTACCTATTCCAGAGAGATAATATTGATTAATATTATCTGCTAGAGAATAGAAATCCTCTAAATTTTCTTGTATGATCATTATTTCTATCATTTTTGCTTGGAGAGCCTTTAAACTAGGGTAGAAGGTAAATATATATGAGAGGTATAAGGTAATGAATAATGATTTAAGTATAGGCAATGTGAAATACCCAAAAGCAAGGTTTTATCAACGTTTGCAAACTTCCATAGAACCAAAAAATTGGGAAAAAGTTGGGTTATCTGTACATCATATTTCAAAAAATATGCTCATTAGATTTTACGATAAGCTGATAGAAAATAAGGATCATACAAGAAAATTTAGATGATTTCTCTTCTCTAGCAGATAATATTAATCAATATTATCTCTCTGGAATAGGAAGGGTTGATCCCTATATTCTTAATAGAATTAATGAAGCTAGAGCTCTTGCAGCTGAGATAGAATTCGGAACATTGTACATAAAAGAAAGGTGCACCACGTCCTGTGGAAGGGTTATTTCTCCTTTCTAGTTACTTGTGGTTTCCTGGAAACGTTTTTTTTTGGTCCTAGGTGTAGAAGCGATGATCCATACAGCGAGTTAGAAGTGGGGGGAACAATAGTAGATTTTGGGACCTTTCAAGAGAAAAAGGACATCAACGAGTATATGCAGAATAACACCCTATCTGCTCTTTGTGACCTAGATGCACTAATAGAGTGAATGCTTTAGCAGTAAAATCTTCGTCATATAAATTTAAGAGGTCAATGGGATCTTGGCAACAAAGGTTATCATATAAAAAGAGTTCTATGTAATAGTAGACCACAGGGGGGTGTCACCCCCGATTTTTATGAAAATCACAGAATATAATCTAAAAAAATAATGAATAGTGAAAACGAAAATTGTCGGTCTTTAAAAAAAAAAATTACAGCCTTGTAATAGCTCAATATAAGGCTCTGAAACACTAATCAACACCAATTTTCCTTATTTATATCTAGCACACTGGTTCTTCTCGGGAAAGGAAAGGATTTTTTAAAAGTTGTGGTAACCACAATCTAATAATTGCAATTAATAATAATTAGATTATGTGATAACTTTGCCTAATACCAGAATTTACCTTATACTTAATTTTTGCTTGGAGAGCCTTTAAACTAGGGTAGAAGGTAAATATATATGAGGTATAAGTTAATGAATAATGATTTAAGTATAGGCAATGTGAAATACCCAAAAGCAAGGTTTTATCAACGTTCGCAAACTTCCATAGAACCAAAAAATTGGGAAAAAATGTTGGGTTATCGTGTACATCATATTTTCAAAAAATATGGCTCAATTAGACTATTTTTCGGATAAAGTCTGATAAGAAAATTAATGATCAAGAAGAAAATTAGAGGAATTTCTCTCTTCTCTAGGGTCAGATAATATTAATACACAATATTATCTCTCTGGAATAGGAAGGGTTGATCCCTATATTCTTAATAAAATTGGTGAATCAAGAGCTCTTGCAGCTGAGATAGAATTAGGAAACATTGTACATAAGAAAGGTGCACCACATCCTGTGGAAGGGTTATTTCTCCTTTCTAGCTACTTGTGGTTTCCTGGAAACGTTTTTTTTGGTCCTAGGTGTAGAAGTGATGATATATATATAGTGAGAAGTGAAGGTTTACTTATTCATTCCCCCAATATATGACATTTATACCTTTAATCTCAAACGCATTAGCAGAGAATGGGAATCCTCGGAACATGACTCACTTGAATATTATCCTCAGCTGTTACCTGAGGCCATGCGTGAGCACGCAATCATTGTCTATAACAGGTTCATGTCACTACGGAGTTCTCATTATATATGGACAGATAAGCACCTTCTCTCGGAAATGACGTTTTGGGTCATCACTATAGGAATATCATCCCGTCACCAGCTGAAGATGTAATGTCTCCTCATACAAGGTAGTTGGAAAAAGAAACTTTAATTTTGGAATCTGACCTCATCCCTGATGGACAACATCCTATCCACATATTTTTAGAAGCTTTCATGGATCTGTATAGCACGGAGCTAAAATATAAGAAAGTCCACCCTAGAATTTCACGGCCACATCCCAATAATATTCCTTCCAGACTAAATCCTGGCAGGAATTCTAGGCCTCAGTCAAATACTCGTCACGAAGATCAAAGGGAACGACGTGTCATCCAATCGGCTATACGTCCTCCCTCTGATGCTCGTGACATTACTTTTACTTAAACTTCAGGCACTTCATCGTATTTTTTCGGGACCTCGTCTAGAGGTATGTTTCATTCAAGGTCGGATCAACCTGTCGGCTTTGGACATTCGTCTTAGTTTCTAGAAGTCATCCATATTCAGCAGCTCCTTCTACTTCCCATGTCTATCCGTCATCTGGTCACCAAGGGCCACAATTGCCCCAGTTAAATTCAAACACAGTGTATGACGAAAATCTTGATCCCGCTTCTGTTTCTATACAACGTACTAGTGTACGCTGTGCCATGCGAAATCTCGTATGGGGTAATAGAAGTGCACAACAGCGCGAACGTTTAATTCAACAATGGTTCAAAGTGATTAGAGACGAGGAAGCTACTTTTGATGTCATATTTTGATGACCCTAATATGTATTGATGTCGTCTTCTACTAATTCAAATTCCCATAATAATTTATAATCATTAATAATTAATTTTCATAACCTACATAAATGTGACTCTCCTGATTTGAATTAGTTATAAACTCTAACGTTCAAAAAAGAGGGGAAGCTTAATCTTATTAGGGAGGGATGTAGGGGTGCCTGCATTTCCTCCTGGTATGAAAATACTCAATCTTTAAATTAACTTAGTCTTTGATCTTAACTTTCCTAAAGTAAGATAAGAAAAGCTCCAACTCTGTCTTCAATTCGTATATACGCTCCAACTCTGTCATTTATCAGTACACTCCAACTATGTCTTTCATTATTATATTCACTTTATTGAATAATATTGTTTAATATACAAACCATTATATAAGATTTATGTTTTCAGTTTATAAAGGAGAAGTTCTCTTTAAATATTTGTTATAATTTCAACGTATATTTATCAATACATAACAGTGAAGGTTAGTTCTTTTTTGTTTTCTAATCATAAGTTAAAAAGATAAGAGTTTCATGAGCATATTTAGTAATAATAATAGGTAAATTACCTAAATCACAAAAATGCTTTTTCTGCTTACAGTTAACTCTTCACTTATCATTATTCCGTCGTAACATACCGTAATACCAATTTCGTACAAAATAAAACCACAATAGGGGTTAGTGAGTATATAATTATAATGAATAATGAAAATATAATGCGTAATAATAATAAAGTGCATATGCAATAATGAAATATATCTTTCTCGTTTTAGGTTTTCAGTTTTGGCTTCGTTTTGTTCTGTATTTTGTTGTGAAAGTCTTTTTTTGAGTTGAACATAAGTTCATCCTATCTTTGCCATTGTCTGACTTTGGAATTTTAGAGAAGTACTATGCTTATTATATCCAATAATAAATACTTCCCCTTATTGTCTATTCATCGTATGACTAACTACCTAAATTTTTTAGTCATTCGTCTTATTCTTAAGTTATCCATTCTGTGAATGTTCTTAAAACCTTAGACATTCCTTTTTGGGATTATTCGTATTAATTCTTACCTCAATCAAGTGAATGTTCTTTAACCTAGAAGTTCATCTCCCATCTTTATTGACTATTTGGAAATAATTCTGAACTTTAATAATTCCTCAATTTATCGCTAATATCGTAATAAAACAGTTCTTCATAACTGAGTTTAATTAATCCCATGATATTATAAAATAGTTCTCTTTTCTTTTTTAATCGTAACATCTCAACCCTCCTATTCTTACTCACTATTCTTTGGTAATACCACAAATAAATTATCCCCCCACACCGTGGAAACGCGACTCAGGCATAGGAATAGAGTTCCAAAGACAACTACTCTGGTCGTTTGTAACAAAAGTCTTCACTGTCTCAGATTAAACCGGCTCTACTCCTAGAATTTTGGATTCATCTGTATCGGTAAATCTACATTTCAAGGTACAGATATTATATTGATTTCCATTTTATTGACAGAATTTAAGCAAATAACTCTATTGATTGTCCCTTTTGAAAATTCTACCTAAATTACTTGACTTCCGAAATAAATTACCAAACGTGTGTGTGAAAAACCTTTTCATACACCGTAATATATATATATATATATATATATATATATATATATATATATATATATATATATATATATATATATATATATATATATATATATATATATATATTTTTATTATATATATATATATTATATATAATATTATATATTTCTGGAACAGTTGCAATCTTTATTCTAATTTCCACTCTCTGGCAATTTCCACTCTCTCTGGCAAAGAGGTGCACATTCAGTGTTCTTTTCCTTCAACTTAAATTTATAACTTCAGTAGGTTTAACTTTGCTAGTTCTCATGTTATTAGGCACAGGTATTTTGCATTCAGGAATCAATGTCGCTCTTCAAACTCCAATGTTATGTTTATTAATTTAAATCCCGGAATAATGCTAAATTTATCCTACTTTATCCCAAGAACTCTTTCTTCGTAGAAAATGCAAAGATTTTTTTGGTTCATTTCCCTCATGCTCTTGACATTTTACTAAAAATGCCAAATAAAAATGTTTCTTCCTCATCCTCTACTCTAGATTCTCCTGACGGGTACTAAAGATGTCCTCTACTTGTGGCTAAAGCTTAACAGTTCTCTCATACATTTACCTCAAAATCCACTTTAGATAATTCCGTAGCTATTCCTCCTTCTCCACCTATTTCCAACTCATTCTTAAGGTTTTATTTCTGCCCTATAAACTAATATAAACCTAAGAAAGGATGCAGTTGAACGGTATCCCATTTATGGTTCTTGAAACTCAAGTTTCAAATTATCAAACTTTCAGGGTAGATCGTCGCCAGAAGCATGTACCTCAAGAACGTGTATATCACCTAGAGCGTTCAACTCGAGACCAGATAAAATCTCTCCATCTTTTCGAATTAACGGAGACATTAGTATTTTTAACTCGAGATACAGATGAAATCTCACCATCCTCTTCGGATTAGCGAAGACAGTAATTTTAACTCGAGACCAAGAGATAGAATCTCACCATTTCTTCTCTTCGAATTAGCGAAGACATTATTATTAATTTTACCTCAAGACCAACAGATGAAATCTCACCATCTTTTCTTCGAATTAGCGAAGACAGTAATGTTAACTCGAGACCAAGATATAAAATCTCGCCATCTTCATCTCTTCGAATTAGCAAAGACATTCTTAATTTTAACTAGAGACCAACATATGAAACCTCACCATCTTCTTCTCTTCGAATTAGCGAAGACAGTAATTTTAACTCGAGACCAAGAGATAGAAGAATCTCATCTTCTTCTCTTCGAATTTGCGAAGACATTATTAATTTTAACAATAGACCAACAGATGAAATCTCACCATCCTCTTCTCTTCGAATTAACGAAGAGAGTAATTTTAACTCGAGACCAAGAGATAGAATCTCACCATCTTCACTTCGAATTAACGGACATCAATTTTAACTCTAGACCAATAGACGAAATCTCACAATCTTCTCTTCGAATTAGCGAAGACAGTAATTTTAACTCGAGACCAAGATATAGAATCTTGCCATCTTCTTCTCTTCGAATTAGCGAAGAAATTATTAATTTCAACTCGAGACCAGCAGATGAAATCTCACCATCTTGAGACCAGCAGATGAAATCTCACCATCTTGAGACCAGCAGATGAAATCTCACAACCTTCTCTTCGAATCAGCCAAGACAGTAATTTTAATGAAATCGAATCAATAGTTAGTTGACTTTATTATTATTATTATTATTATTATTATTATTATTATTATTATTATTATTATTATATATATATATATATATATATATATATATATATATATATATATATATATATATATATATATATATATATATATATATATATTTTTTTTTTTTTTATATATATATATATATATAATTTTATTTCAAATATATTGAACTATTAACTTATAATGCATACTAACTTTTGTAACCTAGTTTAGTTAGAATTTTTTTTGTTTTTGAGTATGTTAGGGAAATAAGAGGGGAAATTCTATTGTGCATTAATTTTCCAAGCACTTTCGATATTGTAGATAGTATTGATATATATCTATGCAAAGCTGTGTTATTGCGTGGTTTGTTTGGTTTTAATATTGATATAATGTTTGAATGCTTCCATATTGGTTTCCTTAGGTTGAGTTATTCTAGTAATATGTACTAGTGCAATTTCTCCTAAGGCACTTCCCCATGTTTCACTATTACGGGTTTTCCATCTATTCCAATCACCTTTGCAGGTCCTCTCCATACTTTTTTCATTTTACTTCTTATAGTATCCTATATTTCGCATTATAGCTTGTATATTGCTCACATGAGGAAGCGGCGTAGTCTCCCGAGAATGGATCTTGGTTAGTTTCGAGAATCTTGCGCGGTGCCCAGTTCAGCACCTCCTAAGTCTAATTTTGATCTGCGGATCGGCCTGGAGGGTACCCAGCCGAACGCAGAGTGGAGAGCAGGAACCTTAAATCACGTGTCGTCCAGGGCAGTCAGGTGCATTGGGGTGACTGAGATAGGTGGAGACGGCGGGTGTGGGTTCTTCACCGGGTCCCTGTGTGCTGCGGTGGCCCGGGGTCGGGTCAGCACAGAGCGCGCAGAGTGTCTGTATTTGTGCAGAAATGTAGGAGTCCGTCCAAAGCGGTTTGGTGTTGTGCTCTATTTTTGTTATTGGGAACGCTCCGCCTGACTCGGGGTGGAATAGGCGAGGAGCCCCATACTGGCCCCGACGAGTGATTTTCAATCGTCGGTTAAGGAAACACAAAGTGTCTTGGGCGCAGCTTCTGCTAAAAGCTCTGCAAAAGGGAACGGTTGTGGTTGGGGGCTGGTCAGAGGTGATTAACATGATAGAGGAGATGCCGTGCAGGCTGTGCGCATCACCCTCGTGACACGCTCGCTGGGAGGGTTCGGAGGGGCTTGCACGGAGAGCTATTCCTGCTCGAGGGGGCGTTCCTGCTGGCGGTACCCTCGCAGTCGGTAGTCTTGTGTATGGATACTTGCGTCGCGCGGGTTTGGCGGTCTTTCTGACGGCGCACTTGTGGCGAGGATTTAGTGTCAGTGCGGCGGCTAGCCCATTACAACGGTGACGAAAAAGGAGCAACTCCGATGGGTACCCTGCGACCGGCTATCCAACTAGCTGGCGGCCAGCCCATTAACATTGGGGACGGAACAAAGGATTTCCAAAGTAGCTTGCTGGACCAAGTAACCTGGGACCGGCGTATCCGATTGGACTCACGGCCCGACCTTTAGCTGCTTTAGCTTGCGCTCTGTGGTCCGGCGGAGGGAATTGGTGCTTTCGGTCAAGCCGCCCGGTAATCCAATTATTCCAACTGGTGCTGGATAGAAGGCGCCCTTTGGAAACATTGAGTTTACGGCGCCTGATTGCAGGGCACAAGCTGTAGGCTGTTCGAACGTATGTGCCAGTGCTCCGAATCTGAATGTATCTTCTGTTGTCCCAAAAGTAGTGGAGTGAGATACTTCACGCACCTGGAGGTAAAAGCTCTACCCAGTGTCTCGACTAGGTAGCGGAAGTGACTCCGCGCGCGTACAAGACTTCGCGTATGATCGGACGCTGTTGTCCCTGGATACTACGGTCGAGCTCGAAGTCCGCTTCGCGGCCGGGCACCGCAGTGATGCCTCTGCATGGATTGTAACCAACTCAATTTAGGAGGAGGTTTCGCGGTGGCCAGGCCTCCTACGGCTTACCACTTAAAATTAGCCATTTTTCGATGTAGCACTGGGAGTAATGCCCTTTACCGCCGCCGCGGATCATAGCGGCGAGTCCAAGAGAGAAAAAACGAAAGATTACCAGTCACTTCGCGAAAAACGCAGGATTACCAGTAACTTCCTTCGCGTCAAATTAAGTATTGCCAGTCAGTTTCTAGTGGCGTTTCTACGCGTCAAACGCAGGATTACCAATCACAAACACCTTTTAAGAATGTTTTAAAGGCATCATGGAGGTTAAGGGTGCCATAATTTATAATAGAATCATATATATACTTACTAAAAGGATTTAATATCCAAATGAAGGGGATAAAGTAATAACGTTAGGCGACATTGATAGGCGACAAATAAGTAGCTTGAAATGTTAGGACTTTATATAGATGTACTACCAATTCAAACGGAGACAGGGTGTCAATCACTAGCTAAGAGTAAGATTAAAGAATGTGTGTATGGAGACAGGACCTTTTGTATTAAACCGTTAGATAGAGATGTTGATTGTTGGAGTGTTCCGATTTATCCTATGTTTTTGGATCCTATTTATATTGTTGAGGATATAAAAATGAATAATCTATCCATAAAAATAAAGCTCTCAAACCCGAGATTCATCTTCGACCAATAGTCATTTTTCTTTAACAGTTGAATGATTTACATGCTAATAAAATGATGTGCTGGAATATGCATCCAAGAGATATGATGAATCGACGTGGACTACTTAAATTGATTGACTTTTATGACGTTGTATATACGGTTGATCGTGGTGGGGTAATTATATATTATAGTGGAAGAGCTGATTTTCCTGGTGAGAAGTTTGCTGCTATGCGTTTTCTTTGGCTGAAATTGGGGGGAGTTTCATAGTGTGATAGATGGTATCAATGAATCTATGAAATCTTATTTTATTGGTAATAATCAAAAAGTGTATTTCAAATAAAGTGCACAAAAGTATGAATCCTTTTAAGTTTGAAACGTATGAGACTATTTTAACACGTTTTTTTTTTTAGAAGTAATTAATTAAATTGACGCAAGATTGCAAGTCACTTCGCGTCAAACGCAGGCTTACCAATCACTTCGCGCCAAACGCAGGATTACCAGTAGCTTTAATAAGGGCTTCTTTCGCTCCTGGGGGGCTAAGTTTGGCCCCCTCGTTAGACAATTACGTCAGATCGGTCAACCAAGAGACCCATGTCCGAGTTGGCTCCAACTGGGTAAAGCAAGGAAGAGGGGTCCTTCAGGGGGACCCTCTCTCACCTGTGCTCAATGTTGTGGTCGATTACATCTTGAAGCAAAGATCCACAGAGGTGATTGCCCTTTGGGGGGCCAGCGAGTGTCAGCGCTGGCCTTTGCAGACGACTTGATGCTCCCAGCCTCTTTACGGCTAGGTATGCAAGCAAACCTGGTTGCTCTGGCGATGGCGGCGAGATCCTTGGGTCTCAAGTTTGGTTTCCACAACAAGTGCGCGTCGGTTAAGGCCAATAAGTTCGTCCACCACCACCACAACAATCGTGGTCGAAGGGAAGAACATTCCGACGATGAACTCGACAGGTGTTTATAAATTCTTAAGAGCTGGGATCACGTCCGCTGAAGTAGAAAAATGGTCCTTGGGATACTTGAGATTTAACCCGAGGAAGCTTTTCTCAACTTACCTCAAGCCACAACAGAAGTTGCATCTGTTGATCACCTTTGATTCTTACTATCAGGGCGCTGCGTGAGGCAGATAGAATGGTTAGAGCAGAGGGGAGGAAGTTCATGCATCATCGTTCACATCCTCCGGTCCCCATGTTCAGTCAACCGCCCTCTTAGGATGGGCTGTGGATTCCGGAGTTCGAGCAGTAAATTTGCACTCAGCTCGAGTCATTGCGTGGCGAAATGGAACGACAGGGTGGTGAATGGGCCCAGGCAGCTTCTGCGATCAGAATTCCGATCTCGTTGCAAACGAGGAGGTCGAAGTAGTGGAGTACAGGGATGGAATCGGTCTGGCAGAGGAAACGAAGCGGTCCGGTTGTTATAGCTGAATTGCGGATGGCACCCGCCTGATGCGAGGCTCAGTGTATGTCGATTCCATGAAAATCCGACAGGGCCTGATCAGAGGACGTGACGTCCCTGCCGCCGTGATAAGATGTGATCCGAGATGGCCAAGGGTGGAAACCTTGGGACATGTGCTCCAGGAATGTTCGGCATTGCAACTCTCAGGACGGTTCGACATGATCGTTTGAACCTCTTGTTAAGATCAGAGATGGAGAAGAGAGGATGGCAAGTCCTGCTGGATCCTGCCATTCCCACTCCAGCAAGCCTGCGGAAACCTGACTTGGTGTTCTGGGACGAAGGCACTGCCCTAGCCTTCGGGCGTACTCGTGATCAAGTAATACGTCCACGTACTCGTGGTCATTTTCCCTCCTTTTTTTTTTTTAATTTTTGCCATTTTTTATATACGGATTATGTAATTCAGTCCTTTGACATTACGGTTTCGGCAGATGCAAACGCGTGGGCCCTTGATGGAGTCGTCCAACGGAAAGTAGTCTGCTAAAAGGTGCCTGCTATAGAAGAGTGGGTGCGTGAGCGTTCAGGAAGAGCTGTTGTCGACTTCGGTGCTGTGGCCTTCAACTGGCAGGGGGACTTGGCAGGGAGGTCCCACGCAATGTTGAAGCGGCTGAAAATGGTGAAGTCCATTAAGTTGCTACAAGTGCGTTTAATGGAAGGCAGTACGACGATCTGGCGCTTCTTTAATAGCGCCGCTGGTGGATGGGGCTATACTCCATGCTCTTCTTCGGGGCTGTAGCTTTCCGAAGACTCTTACCCGGCACGATACCTGCGCCCATGTCGTAAGACTCTTGTACATAGAATGAGCTCCCCCTGAAGATACACAGTTGTGTAAATACGAGGGGGTGGAGATTCACATTAGTGCTCATTGAGTTGTGTAACTCCGCACACTTGGTACTGGTTAGTGATGGGAGGCGGGGAAGATTTAACGAAATCCACCCTCAGTGGTCCCTACGTTCAGGTCTCGTATAGAGGGATTACCATTCTTGAGCGTAGTGGTTCAAATAAAAAAAACGAAAGATTACCAGTCATTTCGCGAAAAACGCAGGATTACCAGTCTCTTTCTTAGCGTCAAACGCAGGATTACCAGTCACTTTCTTAGCGGGAATAGTTATGACTCTCTTGCGTCGAGTGTGTTCTGTGTGTGTGTTTCGCACTCGTCACAAGGGTTATACGATTGCTGATCAGAGGCCTCCAATAGGCTCCGCTGGAAACTGTGTTTGCTCGTGATTGTCTGGGGTGGTGGGATCTCCTTCTCCCTCTAGTCGCCCATTAGGGGGGCTCTTGGGTTGCTAGGGGTTTCCCCAGCCGGGTTTCCCTCTTTCCGGAGGGTGTCTTCCCTGCCGGGCTATTTCGAGGGGTTCAGGCTAACTCTGGTCTCATTCTTCCCGCGTACAGCCCCTCATTCCATCAACTCCCTCAGGAAATTTTTCCCTGTAGGGTTAGGTCGCGGGAATGGTAGACATGGAGCAGCTGGCCCAATTTAGCTGCCCTGTCTGCCAGTTGGCGTTTTTGGAATACGTTCTTATGGCATGTGCATTATTATCAGCTATTCGGCGCATCTGTTTTGATATACGTATTTCATATGTAGGTGTGTCCCTCTCGCATTCAGAGCGATTTAAGCCTCGATAGTTCAGACGAGGAAATCACCCATCATGGAAAGGTTAACAGCGGCTAATGGCTCTGGATACCCAGTCATGAACCAGTGCTCTCCACGCTTATTATTTCACATCGAAACCTTGAGGATATTAAGGCGAAAGCGTTGTAGAGCAGCTGTCTACAATAGACACAGTAGCTTCGTATGATCTGTTTTCAGAAACTATAGAGGTGCTAGGTGCACAGGCTTTTGCGGGGGTGATGGTGTCTGGAGGATGTCCAGTCTCTGTTGTGGAGCCGAAGTCTATAATGCGCGAACGGTATTGGTAGTGTGGTATGGCTCTCTGATGGGTCCCTAGATGTCTGTGTCGTAGGGTGTGATTGGTGTGAGTGATGTCAGGAAATTCAATGAGTCTTCTGGTGTATGGGCTTGTCCTCCTCTTCACCCGGAGGAAGAATCTTATTACTCGCATGAGGGTGGGTCATGCCATTTTGCGTGGTCTAGGTCGTTCAGTGATTTTATACCCAGTCTGCGTGCGAGTGGTTAGTTGTTGGTTTTAAGCACCAGGTCGCAATGTGTTGATGCTGTTTTTTTTTCTAGCGTGGGATGGGTGGTTTATTGCGTGCTTTGTTATGTTGACCATGGTGTGCCTTCTGGACTCTGCTGTGTGGGGTGGTTTGTGTTCTCTCTCTCTGTCTCTTTTTTTTATGGTTGTTAGGTTGTCGTAATGGTGGTATGAGGTTGTTGATTTTGTGGTGACGAGTGTTTGCAGTCTCTGTTGCTTGTTGTGTGGAGTTCTGGTGGGCATTTTATGTTTTGTTGTTTTGTTTGTTTGGGGTGTGGGGTTCGTGAGGGGGCTTGGTGAGTTGAGGTTGTAGTTGTGTGGTGAGCTTTGTTGTGTGTTGTGCGTGCTATAAATACGCCTGCACGCCTTGGCTTGAAGGATGGTGTGTGGTGTGGGGGTTTAGTGGTGGGGTGGTGGAATACGAATGCTCAGGTAGTCCCTGTATTACCGTGTATAAAGTGCGAAGGTTGTGCTGCGGTAACTGGTTTGTACTTGAGTGTGGTCACTTTGTGACTTAGGGGGACGTGGGGCGGGGGGGTATCGTCACGTGTGGGGATGGGCAAACGAGGGTGCGTGGGGTGGGTGGGGGGGGGTGTGAGCGAGGTGGGAGTGGTTGACAATGTTTGCTGTGGAGGACGTGGGTGGCGGGATTGAATCGCTGACCTGCGGTCTCCGCCAGTTCGCGCTGCAGATAGCGCTATTGTCTGCCGAATCAAGGATGCTTTAGCCGTCGTGGCTGCTGGCGCTCGGATCACTATGACGATTTAAAGTGGAGGTGATGGGTGTGTCTTTGCAGTGGAGAAAGGTGGCCTCTGTGGGTGTCGACGTGAGTTTCCTTCGTTTGACGCTGGAGAGACTTCGTGCAGTGGGTGAGACTCCTCGACGATCCTCAGTGGTCCTTCTTAGAGTACGCGCGCAGGCTGGGTGATTTGCAGGTCTGGGTTACACGTCCCCAAGATTGCCGCGAACCTGTAGTTATGTTGTTGCGATTACCTGTGGCGGATCTGGTGTCCTGGGGCCGTGATTGTGTCATAGCGGGCTCCTCCATGAGCGATCTTGGTAGAGTATGGAGGGGTAGTCGTGCGACAACCGTTGTCAATCCGGGGCGGTCAACGTGCCAAGAGACATCCAGCTTGCTCAGAAGCATCTTTGAGACATAGACAAGATGCGGGAGGCGTTGCTTGTAATGTCGTCTGTTCATCGAGCTTCAAAACGCGCGCTGGTCCGAGCGGTTTCAGGTCGGACGATGGCTTTGGTCGGTGTTGGAGGGCTAGGCTTAGTCCCCCTCGCAGTTGCGTAGCGCTGACGCTGGGAGAGATCGGTTTGTACAAGGGAGAACCCATGTTTCGAGTGGAAGGCCGACTAGTGTAAAGCAGGGCAGAGGCGTTCCTGCGAGGGGACCCTCTCTCGCCTATGTTGTTCAATGTTCGCGTTGGGTATTACCATCTTGATGCGACATCCACTGATATTGAGTGTCCGCTGATGAGGGCAGTTGTGTCATTCTGGCCTTTGGCATACGACTTTGTGCCGCAGAGTAGGAACGACCGGGCGCCCCGGGCCAACCCCTGGCCATTTTTAGCGACCTCCGAGGGCCCGCGCAAAAAATCAGGAAGATAACCGGGGTTTTCTACGGGGTTAGCTTGTTATAATTACACGTAATAATAGAGGGTTAAATCATAGAAAAAAAAAAATATATAGTAGTATATTTTAATTCCAGTACTCCTTTGTTATAAATTGAGCAAATTTTTAATATATAAACATACCTAAATATAATCATTTTTTTTCGGGTATTTTTCATATATTTCAAATTAAAATGGAGCAAAGTAATACATTTTAAAAATAATTTGTTAAACAAAAGAAACGAAATTTGATAGTATCAAACGAATTCGGAAAAAGAGGGCGAATTTAATTTGTTAAAAATTATTAATGCATTTATTATGTAAAGTAAATTATCTTCAAGAAATCAAACATTTCAAAATGGATCATTTCAGTATTACTATTGGTAATATACATTTGAATATGTATAGTTTATGCAGTATATGATATTATTATAATAGTATATATATGTATTATAAAAAGTATATATAGAGTGAGGTATAGTATAGTTTTATTAGATAAATTTATTTAAGTATATATATAATATAGTAGTATATATAGTGTATAGTATATAAGTATATATTATATATAGTATATATATATACTATATAGTTATATATATATAATATATATATATATATAATTATATATATCAATATAATTTTACAGTCAACACAAACGATTCCTGTAAATGAAAGACCAAACTTATTCCCAAAACCACCCAAATTCCCAACTTAACGCAAAATCTCTCAGGTGAGCGCCGACGTTGGCTTTAAAGAGGGGAAGATTAAATTACAGTTTGGAAAAAAGTGAGGAGCAAGGAGTTCCACAGAACAGAAGTAGCTGGAAAGGAAGAGGCCACCACGACGAACAAGTCTGAGGTTTTCAAATACTCACGCAACACTCATGCGAGAGCAAGGCACCCCTTGCGATACGAGGGCGAGGCAAGGGTGGTGGAATGCGAGAGGTCAGCTCCCCCCGAGCACTTGCCACCGTAGTACCTATAGAAAAGAGAGAGCGCCAACGTTTCACGTCGCAGAGATAGAGGTCAAGAGAGTTTGAAAGACGGAGACAGTTTATCAGTCTTCTTAGCTTTAGACTCAACCCTATCCAATAGAAGGGTGGAGCCGGGAGCCCCCCAGATGTGAGAACAGTACTCCATTACAAGGGCGAATAAGGCACTTATATAACTGGATTAACTGTTCAGAGGAAAAAAAATTCCCTTAACCTGAACAGAACTCCCAGCCTCTTTGAAGCAACCTTAGCAACCTTATGTTGAGACCAAGAATGTTTATGTTATTCCCAGGTGAGACGTTAAGAGCCGTTCGTAGAAAAATAGGAAAGTTGGAGGTGTTTTTGAGAGGGAGATATTAAAGAAGTTGAGTTTTTAAAGAGTTAACTTTACAAGGTTTGCGGTGACCCACCGGGGAAATCCCTCCAGTATCGCAAGAATTAGAATCAGAAGCAGAGACAGAGGGCAGCTCTAGGATGCAAATGAGGGGGCAGATTTGAAATAAGTTAGAAAAATAGGGAGTTGAGTCATCGGCGTAAGATTGATAAACAGAGTTAGAAGAACAGCTGAGGAGAACGAGGTATGAAAAGTAGGAATAAAGTTGGAGAATAAACAGAACTGCAGGAAACACCACAATGAACAGGAAAAGAGGAGAGGAATGCTCCATCAACGAGT
The DNA here is from genome assembly GCA_015478945.1 of Trachelipus rathkii. Classification (NCBI taxonomy): domain Eukaryota; kingdom Metazoa; phylum Arthropoda; class Malacostraca; order Isopoda; family Trachelipodidae; genus Trachelipus; species Trachelipus rathkii. The sequence continues at coordinate 46,579 of JABUQX010010959.1, forward strand.
GTTATATGGAGGCGATCGGAGAGAAACTAGACATGAGTATGCGAAAGTGGAAGAAGAAACCCAAAGGGAGGGAACTTAGCGTTGAGCTACGCATGCCATACTCCGACACACATTATTCCATAGGTCCAAGCGGCCACATGCCAAGATTCCCCATAATCTTTAGTGGCAGAAGACCATAAATCAGTTTAATAGGAGAGTATATCACCAGTTGAACTCGATCGACGAGAGTGACACTGATTGATCTGAAAGAAGGGAATGAGACTCCAGATGATCCAGAAAATGAGAGTAAGAAGAGTTTCAAAGACTTTAGATAGGAAACCCAGGTGAGACCTTGTAGCGCATAGTTTGAAGATTCAGAACACTGACCTTTTTCAGTATCGACTGAACAAAAGCGCGCTTCCAGCACTGAGGAAAGAGTATTAGTGTTAAGATATATATATTATATAATTAATATATATATAATATTATATATATATATATATATATATATATATATATATTATAATATATATATATATATATATATATAATACAACTTATTCTTCTAGAAAATCAATTATTTTCTATAAAAAAAATTCGAAAATATTTATTTAATTGAATTAATTAAATGTATTCCTTTTTTATAATCAAAATTATTAATTAATTGAAATTATATTTAATTTTCATCCTAAGTTTTAAGACTCAGTATTCCCGCCCCGGTCGGTCCATATGCCCAAGCCTCTTCACGGCTAAGTATGCAAGCAAACCTGGTTGCGCTGGCGAGGGCTGTGAGATCTTTGGGTCTCGAGTTTGAGTTTCGAAAGTGTGCATTGATTGGGCTACCTTGGCTGGGAAAGTTCAAGAAGTTTGTGCACGACCTCACCATTCAAGGTCGAAGGCACAACTGCCGACGATGAACTCAACAGGTATTTATAAATATCTGGGAGTGAAGGTGAAGTCTTCTGGTGTGGCGAAATGGTCTTTGGGGTACAAGCTGAGGAAACTCTCCTCGGCGTACTTCAAACCACAGCATGAGTTGCATCTCCTTAAAAACTTCTTGCTGACTAAGTACACGTACCGATTAGGGCACGAGCGCCTTATTATCAGGGCGCTTTCGTGAAGCTGACAGATTGGTTTCAGCTGAGCTGAGGAAGTTTATGAAACTCCCCTCGGATACTCCAGTTCCCATCTTCAACCACCCCATCTGGGTGAACTGGGAATACCGGAGTTTGAGCAGTCCATTTAAAGCGGAGATGGAGCGACAGGGTGGCGTATGGTCCCTAGCCGCTTCTGCTGTCAGAATTCCAACATCAACTCGAGCGAGGAGACTCCAAGTTGTGGAGTTTAGAGATGGCCTTAGTCTGGCGGGTGAAAAGAAACAGTCCGGTTGCTATACCTGGATTGCGGATGGTACCCGCCTGATGCAAGGTTTCGTGTACGTCGATTCCGTAAAGATCCGACAAGGCCTGATTAACACACGTGAAAGATCTAACAGAGAACGTGACGTCCCGGCTGCCGTGACTGTTGTCACCGTGATCTGGGTTGTCCCAGGATGGAAACCTTGGGAAATGTGCTTTAGAAATGTCCAGCAGTAAGTCCCTCTTAGGACGGTTAGGCACGACCGTCTGAACTTGCTGTTTCGATCAGAGCTTGAAAAGAGGGGCTGGCAAGTCCTGCTGGAGCCTGCCATCCCCACTACAGCGGGCCTGCGAAAACCTGACTTGTTTTCTGGGACCCGGGGGCTGCCATGGTTGTTGACACCACGGTAGCGGCAGATGCGAACGCCTGCGCCCTTGACGTGTTCGTCCAGCGGAAGTTTGACCACTACAAGGTGTCCACTATAGAAGAGTGGGTGCGCGATCGTTCGGGTAGAACTGTCGTGGAGTTTAATGCGCTGGATTTAAAATGGCGTGGTGACTTGGCAGGGAGGTCCCAAGCCTTGTTGAAGAGGATGAAGAGGTTGAAGATGGTGAAGTCCATCAAGCTACCTCAACATTTTTAATATCGCCGCTGGTGGATTAGGGAAGACCCTCCATGTTTGTCAGGGGCTGGAGTGCTTACTAAAGACTCTCGCCAAGGACGATACCCGCCCGTGTTGTAAGAACTCTATGTACATAGAATGACAGTTCTCCCCTGTAGATACAGAGTCGTGTAAATACAAGGGGATGGAGATTTCTTGGGATTCATGGAGTTGTGTAACTTCGCACATTTGGTGCTGGTAGGTGATGGGAGGCGGGGAAATAACTTAAGTTAACGAAATCGAACGCAAGATTACAAGTCTCTTTGCCAAAAAAGAAGGATTACCATTAACTTTGCTTCAAACGCAGGATTACCAGTCACTTCCTTCGCGTCAAACGCAGGATTGCCGGACACTTTATTCGCGTCAAACGCAGGATTACCAGTCATTTTCTTCGAGTCAAACGCAGGATTACCTACCATTCCGCTTCATTGCGTCCGTACAATATAGCTTCGTTCTAGTGCGTTCAATTAAGAAAAATAAAGTTATTTCAGACCGCTAGAAAATTCTGCAAGCTTTCACCTACTTAACGGGGTAATAAAAATTGACCACATTCTACCTATTTATAAGTATTCCTTATCGATCGCGAAAACTACATAGATCATTTCTATCTACTCTCGATGAATCGAGGGGAACGCGAGGGACGTCGGTGCGGGGCAGCCGCACGAGCGTTTCCCGTGTGGGTTCTGCAGACGAGAGTTTGGGAGCTTCGGTGATGTGCGACTCATCCTGAGGAGTTCCATGCCGAAGCTGCTGTAGACTTCCCGCAGGTATAGGCGAGGTGGCAGCAGTCTGAGTAGTAGTTCACAGTAGAAATTCACACTACGAAAATGAACCAAAGGTTGCTTCCTCTATACTCGACCAGGACGTTGGAAGCCATTAAGGGCTGTCGTAGGTGTGCAGAGTACAAAGAGCTGGTGGCTGCTGCAGTCATTCGACCGCGGGCCGCGAAAGTACAGACCTTTCCGCCCCTCGGATAGGCCGGTCAAAACGTTCCTGGGGAACGGGAGTAGTATTCCTAAGGTAGTAGTCCAAGGGATAAGTATGAGGCAGATTAGGCAGGGATTGGTTGACGAGGTCAACACTCTGATCAAAAGGTGAGGGGGGGTTCCTTCCACTTCTGCTGGAAATGGAAGTTGACGACCTGAAAACCCAGGTTCTGGCCCTCTTAGATCTCGTACTGCGTGCAGCGGGGGTGGGCCCACAAATAGAAAGGCCTGCGCCGGTTGCCCACCAGTGCGAGGGTCCAACCCTGGGGAATGGGATTCCCAACAGGTGGAAATATGCCAAGGAACAGAGGCTTTTGTCTATGTCCAAGGGCAGGTCAGCCGATGCCGTCCTGAACAATACAATTGTTCAGGAAGATCGGATCATAGACGCAGACAAGGTTCAGTACTAGATATTTGGTGCCAAATCGGTCCCTGATGACAGGCCATCGGGAGAAGTCAATCTAAACAAAGAGCTCGTAACAGCACCTAGATTTGGGAGATCACGAAGATACTGAAGGGCATAGCTGGTACCTCTCCCGGTCCTCACAACACGGCAGTTTGGAGGGTGTCGCCTGCCATACTCGGGTCACTCTTTAATGTGGTGCGGGGGCATCTGGGGACTTGCCACCTTCTATGAAGGCTGCACGAAACCCTGTTTATACAAAAGGCCAGTGTCATCAACGGTCCGAGGGAATTCCGAAACATCACTAACATCCGTGCTCACTCTCTTGTTTCATTGAACGTTGGTCTCTATGTGCATGGGCGGCACAAAGATATCCCCCCTAGGCAGAGGAGATTCATCAGTGCTGATGGTTGTGAAAAGCAATGTGGTGCCGAGAAATCTGCTCAGTAAAGAGCATCTGGAACGTGGGATGCCGTTGTACGGCATCTTTGTCTATTTGAGAAAGACGTTCGACTGTCAATTCCAATGCACGCTGCTTCATGAGGGTCGGGGTATAAAGGTCACACGAGGATTATACCCAGTGCTCTGAATGTCAAAGTGAAGAAATTCAATGAAGCGCGGGTAAACAGCGGGAATAAATATGACTCTCTGGTCAAAGCTTCCATTAGAGTGCGTTCTATTAAGAGAAATCAAGAGTGATCTCAGACCGCTATAAAATATACACAAGCGAGAGTCGGGGAAAACCCTGTGTTAGCTGTCGGTATCCTACTGCCAGCTTTCACTTGCTTACAGGGCGACTGATTTGACCACACTCTGTCTATTTATAGTTACTCTTTGGCGTTCTCGAGAACTATAGTACAACTTTTGTATATACTCTCGA
>JABUQX010010960.1:20000-27500 GCA_015478945.1 Trachelipus rathkii
TACTCCTGGTAATATTGAATCTTCACAAGAGAAAAACCCTCTCTCTCTCTCTCTCTCTCTCTCTCTCTCTCTCTCTCTATATATATATATATATATATATATATATATATATATAATATATATATATATATACTATATATATATAATATATATATATATATTATATATACTATTATTATATATTATATATATATATATATATATATATATATGGTATGAAGTATATATATATAATATTATAAATATATTTTATCCACCCCTCTTCTAGACCACATCTTACAGACATCCCTATACCTTATATCCCTATGTGCTGGGGAGAAACAAATTTGTTCTGCGCGTCGTAGAAGACGACTAAAGGGACAGTGGTAGTTCGGTTGGCTTCTCACTACCACTTATCATTTGATAGGAATGTTAATGCATCCCTCGGAAAAGGTCGTTGAATAGCCGTAGGGACCTTCTATCTTCCGGCGAAAATGTATGGAATCGTTGGGTTCTCCCGGATTCAGAAAGAAATAAATGTGAGGAGAAGAGGAGAGAGGTGGATGAATGTATTTAGAAAAGGGCAAATTTGATTTGCTCGCTTTGACTGAAACAAAGGTGAAAGGAAACAGTGAAAATGAGTGGTGTGGTGTGAAATGTGTATGTGCTGGTGTGGAAAGGAATGAGAGGGGAGAGAAGGTGTTGCAATTCTGATGAGTGACCTGTGTACAGAGCTATAGTAGATTTTGTTTGTGTGAGTACTTGAAATTCTAATGGTTAAATTTAAGTTTGAAAAGGTCATGGTATGTGTGGTTGTGACATATGGTCCATCTGAGGGTAATGTTGAAGAGAATGCGATTTTCTGAGATAATCTGAATGATGTTTTGGAAGGGGATGAAGTAGGTAGCATTCAGATTGATATGTTGGGTGGATCCTAATAGTAAGATAAGTGATCATAAAAAAAGGGGAAGGTATAACAGGTGGCTTTGGGGTGTCGGGAGAAAATAAGAATGGTATTAAGGTGATTGATTTGTGTGAGGAGAGAGATATGTGTGTAAGTAATACTTTTCTTTAACACAGGGTATTCATAAGTATATTAAAATTGGTGTAGGTAGAGATGATATCGAAGTAAAGAGTGTGATTGATTTTATGTTGGTGAAAAAGGAGATGTTGAAGTATTTGTTGGATGTTTATGTTGGATGATTATGCTATTTTATGTAAAAATTAAGTAAGTTTGGATGGAGAGGAAAGTGATAAGGAAGGAAGTAGGTAGAATTAAGGGTGAGAAGTTAAGTGAACATAGTAATATAGGTAAATATTTAAGAGCGCTTGCAAATAAATCAGTTGAATATGAACAAGTTGAAACTGAACAAATCTGGAAGCAAATGAAGTAAGCAGTTGTTAGTAGTGCAAATGAGGTATGTGGATGTGCTAAAGTAGGAAGTAAGAATGTTAACAGTGTTGGTGGAATGAAATGAAAGTGATGCAAGCGTTGAAAGTTAGAAAAGTAATAGTGGTTGAAAACTGTACTGAAAAGATAATAATGAAGGTTTCAAAGAGAAAGATGTTTAGAATTATATAAGAAGAAAAGTAGGAAGTCTAAAAGATGAGGTAAAAGAGGTAAATGAACAGTTTGAAAGGAAGATGAATAGGGACTAACAAGGGAATAAGAAGTTCTTCTGGAAGGAAGCGTGAAAGGTTAAGAATAAGAATAAGGAAATCTGCTTAGAATAACGAATAGGATGGTTAGAATAACTGATGAAATGGATGTAATGAGAGTGTGGAGGAAACGCTTCGAAAATCTGAGTAACATTGGCAGTAATGAAGAGGTGATAGTGAATGTGTGTAGATTTGATGGTACAAGAAGGAATAGGCATTTTGGGGATGAGGTCATTAGTAAGGTGGAGGTAATGAGTAGAGTGAGAAAGCCGAAAAATGGTAAATCTGCAGGTAAAGATGCAATTACTGGGAAAATGATCGATAACGGAGGTGAAATGATGATTGAGTGGATTTGGAAGTTGTATGGCAAAGCGTTTATCTAGGGTATGGTTCCGAGGGATTGGAGGATAGCAGTAATAGAACCCCTATATAAGGATAAGAGGGATAAGGGTAACTATAGGAATTATAGGGAAATTAGTTTATTGAATGTTGTAGGGAAGATTTATGCTGCTATTTTATTCGACAGAGTGCGTCGAATGATTGAAGGACTTATTGGTGAAGAACATGGTGCATTTAGAAGTGGTAGAGGATATGTGGATCAAATCTTTACATTGAAACAAATGACTGAGAAAATGAGGGAGAAGAAGAATTAATTGTATTTAGGTTTTATGGATTTGCAACAGGCGTATGATAGGATTAATAGGGAAGCTCTATGGCAGGTGTTAGTGACATATGGTGTTGGTGGTAAGCTTCTAAAAGGAATCAAAAGTATGTATGACGATAATGAAGCATGTGTAAGAATAAAAGAGCCGAAAGTGATTGGTTTAATGTTAATTGCGGAGTGAGGCAGGGATGTGTTATGTCTCCTTGGTTATTCAATTGTATATGGATGGGGTTATGAAAGAATTAGAGGTGCGGGAATGGCAGAGGAAGGTGTTAGAATGATGAAGAATGGAAGAGTGTGGAGGGTGCCCTACCTATTATATGCGGACTATTTGTTTTTGTGTGGCGAATCTAAAGAGAGTTTGAAAGGATTGGTAGAGGGATTTGGCAGGGTGTGCAAAAGGAGGGGTTTGAAATTAAACGTAGATATGAGTAAAGTTATGGTTTTGAGTGAGGACAGCCCTCAGTGTGAAGTTATGTTAGATGGTGAGCAGCTGGAACAATTTCCGGAGTTTAAATATTTAGGATATATGTTGGATGAAAAGGGAACGGACGAAGCAGAGTGTAGTAGTTAAGTTTGTGAATAGCAGGAAGGTGGCTGGTACAATCTCTGGTGGATTGTAAAGAGACTTAGTCTTGAGTTCGCTAGGTTCTTATATGAAGGTAATTATTACTTATGATAATGTATAGTAGTGAAACTATGGTCTGGAGTATGAGGTATAGATCTAAAGTTCAATATGTTCCGATGGAGAATCTTAGGGGCGTGTTAGGAGTTAGAAGAATTGATAAAACAAGGAATGAACGTATTAGAGAGTTGTGTGGTGTGAAGAAAGGGGTAAATAAAAGAATAAATGAAAGTACGGTGAGGTGGTTTGGTCATGTGGAAAGGATGGATGATAGTCGATTGGTTAAGCGGATGTATAGTGGTGAGAGTGCTGAGAATCAACCGGCTGGGAGACCGAAAAAAAGTTTACTGAGTCTGTAAAGGAATACCTGGAGGAGAGAAATGGAGTTTGGCAGAGGCGAAAGAAAGGTGAATAATAAGAGTGAGGAGGTATGGTTGTGGCCCAGCTGGGCCAAGGGATGAGCCCCACCTTGACGAAATGACATATTGAGTATCCGTCGGGGGCCCCATGAAGCTCTAGGGTGGATATTCTGACTGCGACGAGTTCTCACTAAAAAGTATAAATGGGGAGGTAAGGCTGGGCTTTCTTTTCGATTGCGTCATATTCTTTTACTACTTTTCTGTTTCCGGTGCAGGTTACGTACCTTACCCCCATTCTTGGAGAGAGAAGGTGATTGATGATATATATATAATATATATATAATATATATATATAATATTATATATATAAGTATATATATAAAATATATATATATATATTATATATATATATATATATATATATATATAATATATTATATATATAATATTAAAGTTTACATATTGAGATAAAAATATATAGCTAATATATATATATATATATATATATATATATATATATATATATATATATATATATATATATATATATATATATATATATATATATATTATTAATATATAATTATATATATAATATATATATAATATATATATATATATTATATATTATATATATTTATATATATATATATAATTATATATATATATATATATATTATATTTATATAATATTATATATATATATTACGTATATATATATATAATATATATATATATATATATAATATAAATATATATATAATATATATATGATATTATATAATATATATTATACTACTATAATATATATATATATATAATATATATATATATATATATTATATAATATATATATTATATATATTATATAATTAGGTAACGTCAATCCCTAAAACCTCATCATGTTTTGTGTGTTGCTCTTCATAAACGCTCGGACGCGGACAACAAACCAAACCAAAAAAAACAATAAAACAAAGAACAAATAACGCATAAAAAAAACCAACAACGCCAGCACTTGAAAGAAATTAAGTACACCCATGTAAGTCATTAAGTACATTCATGTAAAATTTAAGTACACTTAGAAATATCACGTCATATATATATTATATATATATACTAATATATATATATATATTATTATATAATATACTATATAATATAATTTATAGTTATATATATATATATTATTATATAATATATATTATATATATATATATTATTAGACAAATATATATATATATATATATATATATGATAAATGGAAGGTGGAGATTGTCAGAGAAAAAGAAAAAACCTTTAGAATTAATGAGTAAATTACCAAATTCCGGCCGGAAACGGAATTTAAATCCGAAATTCCTAACGGGATTTAACCGGAAACAAGTATGAAATTCCGGTGTAGGGTATACCTCCTATTATTAGGCCTAAATGAAAATTTTTCATTAAGAAATTATTATTCATTTGCAAATCAATAAAAAATAAAAATACTCATACTGTAAATCAATCGAACCACATTAATTGAATAAAAAAGAATAAAAAGAAGAGAATCTTAAAAGAAAAGAAAAGAAGAAGGAAGGATCTAATTAACTTCGAAAAAAAAAAATCAAAAAAAAAAATTAATAAAAAAATAAAAAATAAAATAAAAGGAAAATAAGGAAAAAAAAATCTCAACTTGATTATATTGGAGCAAAATTTGATAAAGAAAAAACAAACAACCTGATTAATTTTACTACTTTATGCCTAAGTTGATTAGTAATGATATAATAACAATAATAATAATAATAATAATAATAATAATAATAATAATAATAATAATAATAATAATAATAATAATAATAATAATAATAATAATAATAATAATAATAATAATAATATAATAATAATAATAATAATAATAATAATAATAATAATAATAATAATAATTATTTCTGTACATAATTTAATTTCTTTTAAATAATCTTTCAAAATAGTTTACAGGAGATGAAGAAGATATATAAATTTCTCGACGCGTTTCGTCTCTTTACTTGAGACATCTCCAGAGGATTATTTCTTGTAAGAGAATGAGTCATTAAATTGATATGAAGATGTCTCAAGTATAGAGACGAAACGAGTCGGGAAATTTATATAAATATATCTTCTTCTTCTCCTGTAAACTATTTTCAAAGATTATTTTAAAAAAATTAAATAATGAACAGAAATAAAATATTGTAGATAAAATCAAAACTTTTATAAAATCAAAGGCTGATGCTGAATAATAATAATAATAATAATAATAATAATAATAATAATAATAATAATAATAATAATAATAATAATAATAATAATAATAATAATAAATAATAATAATAATAATAATAATAATAATAATAATAATAATATAATAATAATAACAATACAATAACAATAACAATAACATAACCAATAACAATAACATAACAATAACATAACAATATAATAATATAATAATATAAATAATAAAATAATAATAAATATAATATAATAATAATAATAATAATAATAATTAAAATCAATGATAATAATAATATTAAAATAATAATAAAAATAAAATAATAAAATTTAATAGTAATAATAATAATAAAATATAAAATATATGAATTACTAAAAGTTAATCAGATGGTATAATATAGTATAATTAATAATAATAATAATAATAATAATAATAATAATATAATAATAATAATAATAATAATAATAATAATTAATAATAATGTATAACAACAATAAATTATGATAAGTATTGATAAAAAATAATTAAAAAGGTAATAATAATAAATAATAATGATAATAATAATAATAATAATAATAATAATAATAATAATAATAATAATAATAATAATAATAATAATAATAATAATAATAATAATAATAATAATTTAATAATAATAATAATAATAATAATAATAATACTGAGTTTTTTATTTATTAATATTTATTTAGATAATTAGGTTTTATTTTTTTTTAACAAAAGACAATAAAATTTTCGGTTTTAATGTCTTGTGGCCTTGAATTGTAAAGTTTAGCTCCTTTGTAATTGAAGCATTGGGTAGCTTTTTTAGTCTGCAGATGGAGCGTTTGTTTGTTTAAGTATTATTTCGTAAATTAATTCAATTTGCCTAGCTCCTTGCTTGATTTGAGCGAAAATTTTCTAGCAAGAACTCACAGGCATTGTTATGGTAATTTTATATATTTCTTTTTAGTAGTGATATATTGAGTAGGTCTTTAAACTGCAATATCTTTAGTTTTTTGCAAGGGTTGTGTATGGCTGTAAAAGTCTCTTGTACTGCTAATGTGGCGAATAAAGCGCTTTTCGAATTTCAATTACCACGGAATTTCTAAAGGTCACCATAATTCCACTTCTGTCCGTTTATGAAGTGATGATTGCATGCAAAGGAACAAAAACTGGAAACTTGAGACAATATATTCAAACTAAACCAGAAAAATAGAGGTTCAAACTCTACTGTCGTGATTTAGTTGATGGCTTCATTCACGATATATTAATGTACCAAAGGGAAAAGATTTGTTGCACTCCTTGTCTCACTTTCTCCAGAGGAAGAGAAACTAAATGTATCTGGTCACTTTGGTAAAGACATTGAAAAATACTAAGAAAACGATCATAACATGCTGACAACTTTTTCACCAGCTTGACCCTAGCTGATTATTTGAGGGAAAATAATGGATACAGGTATGTTGACACTGCGAGGGCCAACAGGATCGGAAAATCTAATATTAACCTGTCAAAGGAGAAGGAGAAAAAACGAATTTTCATATGATATTTAGACTATTGTTCGAAAGATGAAATTCTCGCTTTATTGTGTCTATCTTATCGACAGACACTGGCATTTAACCAATGGGATCAGTGATGGGATGGAACAAGGAAGTAAAGACTAAGATGGAAATCATGCCTTCGTTGACTTTGAAACTTTGATAAGCTTTTAGAACTACTTGTCGTCATTAAAGTTATAATTAAAATTATAAATTATGAGGAGATAGAGAGAGAGAAGAGAGAGAGAGAGAGAGAGAGGAGAGAGAGAAGAGAGAGAGAGAGACAGAGAGAGAGAGAGAGAGAGAGAGAGAGAGAGAGAGAGAGAGAGGAGAGAAGAGAGAGAGAGAGAGAGAGAGAGAGAGATGAGAGAGAGGAGAGAGAGAGAGAGAGAGAGACAGAGAGACTAAACTGTTTAACTTGTCTATAGACATAT
>JABUQX010010960.1:35000-45000 GCA_015478945.1 Trachelipus rathkii
CTATTTATGTAATCATAGATGCTACCTGTGAAAATTTTTTTTTTGATCCGAGCTATATTATATATAGTATATATATAATATATATATATATAGTATTATATATATATATTTATATATATATATAATATATTATAGGTATATATATATATAATATATATATTCTAGCCATATATATATATATATATATATATATATATATATATACTATATTATATATATCATATATATAATATATATATATATATTTAATATATATATACATACATATAATATTATATTATATATATATAATATAGTATATATTATATATATATATATATATATATATATATATATATATATTATATATTATATATAATATATATATATATATATATATAACCTCTCTGACTCCCTTGACCTCTTTTCTCTGCGTCGTGACGTAGGTGCCGCTATTCTTTTCTCTATGAGGTATTACAAACGGCAAGGTGCTCGCGAGAAATTGACCTATCGCTTCTCCACCACTTATCCGCGCCCCGTAACACAAGAGGTGCTGTTCTCTCATGGAAAATTGTGTGATATGGAGACTCAAGGATCACTCGTTATGGTACCTCCTTCTTTTTCCAGCCACATTTGTTTTGTGGAACTCCTTGCTCCTTTTTTTTCCCCGCAAATATTTAATCTTCCTCTATTTAAGTCCCGCGTCTGAGCCCACCTGAGGGAATTGCGTTAGGGTGGGTTTACTTATCCCATTTATTTTTATGTTTTCTTTATGTAATTTTTTTTTTTAATTTATTATTTATTTATTTATTTTTTTGGCCCCCCTCTTTTTGAAAAGGGCATTGCCCGTGAGTGTGGTATCATGTAAAAAAAATATATAGTATATACTATATATATTTATTAGTATATATATATAATATATATATATATAATTTATATATATATATATATATATATATATATATATATATATATATATATATATATATATATATATAACTTTTTTTTCATTTGGTTGCCTCCCCGCTCCTCTCCTTTAAGAAAAACGGGCGTTAGGATATTGTGCCACTGCGGCGTGCCTGATCTTGAGAAGGCCATCAAAAAGAATGTGTCAAACTATTTCTAACGTCCGTTAGGTCCGAGCAATTTATCAGGAGATGTTCTGTGTCGTCAATTGTCAGGGAGAGAAATGACATCTTTGGGAGTGGGAGGAGGGAACATTTTGAATTTTATATTTATATTCCTGAAGGAAGGGATAGTGCTCAGAGCTTAAATGGGACAACATTACTCTGGTTTGACGATCCAAAGTTTGTTCAGTGGGAGATATTTCTGGTGAACCTACTTGGAATATGGTGTTAACTGGATAAGCGTAGAGCGTGTTTTTGGGTTAACTGAGCACGAATGTGTTTAATAATGTGTGTTTCTGGGACGGAGGTGGGGGGCATGTTGTACAGTATATTTTAGGGTAGTATGAAGCTTGCGTGATCCTTTTTCTTCTTTCTGTGGAAGGGGTTGCTATAATGTTTGATTTAGGCTGTGGTCTAATGAGGGTGACTTGCTGTTTAATTGGCAGCTAATCATGTCAAGATTAGCACTTAAAGGAAGAATTTTTTGCTTCGGTCAATAAGTGATTGACGGGTGTAGAGGGGGGGCAGCCTATTATTATAATAAGAGCTTTATTTTGTACAACTTCCAGTTTTTGCATTGGGAACTTTGATATTGTTGGTGGCCCATGCTGATGAGGCATAATTTAAGAAGGGACGGAGGTATTGCCTGTATACCATTGTGAAGATTCTCTGTATTGACCAAAATTTTTTCCCGTTATTGTTTTCATCAGATTTAATTTATGTGTGGTGCTTAAAGGAATATTGTTTATGTGGGTGGTGAATGTCATGTGTGTGTATCCAAGATTAAGCCCAAGATAATGAATTGTTTGAAAGGAACACATTTGGATGAGTATTGGATTCTCTTTTATCAGGTTAAGAATTGTGATAGAGGATTTTTGAGGGGAGACAGACATTCTATTTGTTGATAGCCATTGTTCAAATTGGTTTATATATTACTGTAGTTCTTTACTTGCTGTATTTATAGAAGTTTGGGATGTGATTGTTAGATCGTCTGCATACCTGTTGATTTTTATAGATGTTGTGAGCTGAGTTAGGTCACGCATTAAAAGACTGAAAGGTATTGGAGATAGGATGGCTCCTTGGGATACTCAATTATATGGTTTGTATGTTTGTATGACTTTAGCTGTATGCCTGGAATGGAAGTTTGCAATTATTTTCTTGTCATTGATGGTTATTTCTTTATTTAATACTTTATCTATTAAGAGGTATCGTGAAACTATTTCGAAAACCTTGTTTATGTCTATTGCTACTAGGAGAGTGCGAGGTGGGGGTAAGATTTGGTTAAATCCCTTTATGATACTTTGTGTTAGATTGGTTAATAGTGTAGCGGTGGAACGTTTTTGTCTGAATAAATGTTGGGTATCCAAGAGGAGGATAGAAGGGGAGATTCAAATCAGGATTAACCTCTCGAACACTTTAGATATTGTGGAGAGCAATGATATAAGTCTATATGAAGCTAGTTTATTGGGTGATTTGTTAGGTTTTAATATGGGGATAATATGTGACTATTTCCAGAAAAGTGGGATAGTGTTTTAGTTTGCCAATCTCTGTTAAATATTTGAGTTAGGGTTTCTATGGCATTAGTTCCTAAATGTTTGAAATTGAAATTGAATATTTAATAAAAATTTTCCTGCAGTCAAGTCTTCTGATTGAATATTTTTTGTTGTAAAGTGTGGGTGTTTTAATAATTCTTTGAGGGTTTCGATTTGTTTCCACTGACTATCGGAGAGAGAAAGTTCAGGTGTACAGGCAGTCCGGCACCCATCATACTAATATAGTCTTTTACTTCCCCATCTTGTCTCTTGATCTAAGATTGCTACTTTTCCAGCTTGACGCTTTAGAACTTCCATTAATTTTGCTATTTGTCTCGCCTTGCTTATAAGATTTGCTGTATGAGTATTGCGGAGACCATCACGCACTGCTAACTGTAAAGTATGAACTCCACACCTCATGTGTGCAATGTTAACGTCATCGGAACATAGTCTTTTCATAGTTTTAACGTTTCAGCAATATTGTTTTTATCTTCGTCCACATATCTAATATTAATAGCAAAATAATTTAGCTTTTCCCTTGTGTAAGCATCCATTTTTAAATGCACGAAGCGTCCTTTTAAGAAATTTTAATTTTTTTTTTTGCTTATTCGCTTCTTCTAGAACTATTTTACGAATATTTTCCCGGTCTAAAGGGACTTCCAGTTTCGAAGCTGTCTCTACACAGTACTTTAAATCCTGGTCTTGCAAAAAATTCTTAATGGGTCACTATCTTTAACAACCATTATAACACTGGTAAACAACATTTTTCTGGCATAAGGTTTTCCAACGGTTTTAAGGTAATTCTGGGGTGCTGATTCCAAATCTGTCATTGGTTTTTGTCTACCACATTAAGTTTTTGAGATATCACATATTGCAGTTTCAAATAAACAGCAAATTTATGATCATTTTTGAAGAGCTGAACTGACTTACACACAAGAATATTAAATGATAAATACATTTAATGATCCGTAGCACAAAGTTGTGATAGTGAATGCATGTAAATGTGAGTGAATGCTTATTACCATTTTAGAATTGACATGTGAAATTAAGGAAAATATGTACAAAAATGTAAATTGACAATAGTGATGTTACATTTGCATAATCGACCTCTTCTTTGACGATCCCCGATGTACAGCTTGTGGAATTTCAATTATCAAGGACCAGCAGTAATACAAAACTGGTATTCAAGATTAAAATATTAGATTTTAAATATTAGATGGCTTTCTTAATTAAAAAATCAACAGCCCAGGGATGATTATAAAGAATTTATCCAACTATGTTTAATTTTTTTAAGATATCTTCCTCCATAAGATTTTTTTCCGAGTACCTGGTGCTATTCATCACCCCTGGTGGATGACAAAGAGTATTTATTCTTTCAAAATATATCTTTTCAGGGATCAATTTTCATTAACAGATTTAGAGAAAAAAGGTATTGAAGACATTTGTTTATTTATAATCAATATTTATGTAAAAGCGTGGTTCAACGCCCCTAAACCCACTTTGGCCCCAACCAAGACCTACAATTATTAAAATTATTTATTGACTACAGGAAAATTGATAAAGAGTTCGCCGACAAGGCACTGTCTATGGTGTCTTAACTCGGAGCAAGGTGAATTTTCATTTTTCGATGATACTTTGGAAAAAAATGTCAAGAAAAGTATGGCTCTAAAATTAACATCCGAAGAAGAAAATGATGATGATTGTGATGATGATAGGGATGTAAAAGCAACACTCAGTCTAAAACAAGTGGATTATTTATTGGACAAAGAAGTTGATTTTTTTGTTTCTCCTCGAACTCTAAATTTTTTTAAGAGATTTGAAATTGATACAGAATTTTTAACTACTGATCCTGATGTATGGTGTGAAAATCAACATTATTTAAAAGCTAAGAAAATAGTAAACGGTTTTATGGTTGTCAATGATAGTTAAAAGAAGGGTAAAATTAATCCAGGACTTCAATTATTATTCAACATTATTCGTTCTCATTTTTATACCGTTTTTGCTATTCTTATCTCCCTTCATTTTCAATTTGAATTTGACTACATTACAAAATGAAAATACAAAAAGCAAAACCTGAAATCAGATGTTGTTGAGTGATGCAAATTTTTTTTTTTTTTTTTTTTTTTTTCATTTGCATAAGAGTCACTTTTGAATTTGATCATGTTCGGTCTTAGAGAATGCTGGATGATCGTTGATGCTGTAGATAATTAATGTTAGTGTCAGACAACAAGACAACAACATTTCCTATGAAATGAAATAAGAATCGAGTGTCTGGGACTAATGGTTTTCATGTTATGAAGGAAAAACTGCGATTTTTTTTTTTTTTGCAAAAATTCGCAGCTTTTCAAAACTTTGACCTCAATGAGGCACGGGTTAACGTTATCCAATTGAGCTGAAACTTTGCCAATCTCATTTTAGCCAATTGGCAACTTTTTTTAGGGGGGAGGCCTGAAAAAATATGAACATTGATTTTGTGACCACCAATATATATATATATATATATATATATATATATATATATATATATATATATATATATATATATATATATATATATATATATATATATATATATATATATATATATATAACAATATATATATATATATATATATATATATATATATATATATATATATATATATACTATATTTTATATAAATATATATATATATATTGCCGCTACCGTGGCTCAAACGGTAGAGCGACGGAGTCGCATGGCAAGGTCGCGGGTTCGAATCCTAGTTCGGATCCTAGGTAGAAATTACCTAGAGAAGTTCCCCTCCTTGAATAGGGCTATGCCCGTGAGGTGTGAATTTTTTATATTAAAAATATATATATATATATATATATATATATATATATATATATATATATATATATATATATATATATATATATATATATATATATATATATATATATATATATATATATATATATATATATATATATATACACGCCCGCATTTAACTACTCTAGCGCCCATGGGCACAAAAAAAAATTTACGCCCCTTACATATATATATATGTATGTGGTGTATAATATATATATATATATATATATATATATATATATATATATATATATATATATATATATATATATATATATATATATATATATGAATATAACTAAAAAATTATATATATATATATATATATATATATATATATATATATATATATATATATATATATATATATATATATATATATATATTTTTACGGTTATCACCACCGCTCACGGGCAATGCCCTATTCAAGGAGGGGGTGTTAAAAACAACAAAAATTCAACTAACACAAACTACGCAGATGAGCACAGATGCGGGCTTTAAAGTGAGGGAGATTAAATTGAGTAGGAAACACAGAAGATGGAAGAGAATTCCACAGAACAGAGGTGGCAGGAAAGAAGGAGGCACCGCAGCGAACTAGTCTGGAGTTGCTGATATCAACACAAAACTCATGTGCCGACACAGCACCCCTTGTGCTACGAGGGCGTCTTAAAGGTGGTGGCACGCGAGTGGAAAGTTCCCTCGAGCACTTGCCGCTACGGTACCTATAGAAAAGAGATAAAGCACCAACATCGCGCCGCAAAGATAGAGGGTCAAGTGAACTAGAAAGAACAGGACAGTTGATAAGTCTTTTTGCCTTTGACTCGACCCTATCCAAAAGCCGGGTGAAACCTGAGCCCCCCAGATATGAGAGCAGTACTCCATACAAGGGCGGATGAGGCCTGTATAACTGGAGTAAGTGTGAAGAGGAAAAAAGTCTCGCAGTCTAAACAGAACTCCCAGCTTCCTTGAGGCCGCCTTAGCAACCGTTGTGATGTGAGGTTTCCAAGACATTTTTTTTGTTTATGTTAAGGCCAAGGATGTTTATATTGTCGACAGGAGAGACGAGATAGGAAAGTTAGAAGGTGTCTTAGAGAGGGAGATTTGTAGAAGTTGAGTTTTTAAAGAATTGAATTTCACAAGGTTCAGACGACCCCACCCGGAAATTCTATCCAGATCAGCGAGAATAGAATCGGAAATATTAAGACGAGAGGCAATGGTAGACATAAAAAGAAGCAGCAGAAGTGAAATGAGTTGAAGAATGAAGAGTCGAGTCATCGACATATGAGTGAATAGAGTTAAGTGCAGGTGAGCAGATCATTAATGAAAAGTAGGAATAAAATAGGAGAAAAGACAGAACCCTGAGGAACACCACTATTGACAGAAAAGGAAGAAGAAGTCGCCCCATCAACAACACCCGATATTGAGCGATTTGAAGAAAGCTACACATAAGTAGGCAAAGAGAAGGAAACCCAAAGGAGGGGGGCTTGGAGAGCAGTGACGCGTGCCATACCAGGTCAAAATGCTTTGGATATCAAGCGCCACCACGCAGAATCTCCCGGCGTAGTTCTAAGGACGAAAACCATAAATCCAGTAAGATAGGAAAGTACTCTCCTTGATAGACCTCGAGCGCCGAAAGCCGTACTGGCGATCGGAAAGTGAATGAAATTCCAGATGATCTAAGAAATGAGAGTTGAGAGGGGCTTCAAAGATCTTAGATAAAAAATAGTAAGAGCGCTATAGGGCGATAGTTAGAAGGATCGACGGCTTCCTTTTTTCGGAATAGGTTGGACATGCGTGCTTCCAACACTGAGGGAAAGAGATGCTAGTATTGAGGTATAGAGAATATAGTTGAGGGGCGGGGATAGCACGGAAACACACTCCCTCAAAACTCGGGAGGAATGCCATCCGGGCCACCCGCCTTCCTAACGTTCATAGATTTCAGGAGCCATGCACCCGATCGAATGTAATCACATGCAAAGGCATAGGACACCTAAGCTGAGAGAAGAAGGAGGAGGAGGAATGACAATCGTCCAGGGTTGAGTTAGAGGAAAATAGGAGGCCGAAGAGATTGGCCTTTTCAGTTGGAGAATTAGCAACAGAACCATCAGAGCGAATAAGAGGAGGAAAGACAGATTTACAGAAGTTGTTAGAGATGTTTTTGGCAAGAGGCAAGAAAGATTTGTCAGTAGGAGAACCAAGGAGGTTAGCGCACTTTCGTTTGATGAAAGCCCGCTTTGTTCGTCGAAGAGTATCCTGCAACGATTTCTAGCTGAATGAAAATTAGCAAGAGTGAGGAGAAGAGAATTTTTCCACCCCGATACTCACTGTCTCTAGCCTGAATGGCCAGAGAACAAGCACGATCGAACCATGGATTATGAGGAGAGAAGATTTAGTCGAAGAAGGAATAAACCTACTCATCCCATCACGATTGCAGCTCCCACCTTATCGGCAGAAGCTGAAACGTCTCCGGAGATAAAAGCAGTCACTCCAGTTATAGTTGGCGTAGAAGCAACGCGCAAGGCCCCCCAATCGGCCCGATCAAAGTGCCAGAAAAACGCGTAGGGCAGGATGGAGCTGTTGGAGAGAAAGTATTAAAATTAAGAGATATAAGGTTGTGGTCAGATTTACCAATGGGAGCGAAGGTGGTGTATTTATAGAGAGGAAAGGACTAGTGGTGAAACATAGGTCAAGTATGTTCAAAGAATTGGTTAGGACGATCCCGGAATGTGTGTGGGTTCTTTAATTAGCTGCTCCAGATCGTTGAGAAATGCTAAATGATTCGGCCTCCTCCCCACCTAAATCAGTATGAGAGGAATTAACCATTCAGTGTTGTGTACATTGAAATCCCATTAGAGGACCTCAGTATTTGGATGAAGATGTAACAGTCTCGTGAGAAGTAGTAAAGTATTCAAAAAAAAGGCGTGAAAATCTGTTCTGTTAGAAGAACAGTAGAAGCATAAGATTATTGTAGTAGAAGGAGGAAAGATTTTAAGCCACAGAACATCGAGTTAGGAGATTCGAGATTCTCGAGACGTGTTACAGGAGTGTTTATGTTTACATAGGCACATACCCCACCCTTCAGACGGAAATTATGAAATAAGTTATAGTTGGACATATTAAACGAGTTAGTGGATGAATTCCTAGCCATCTGGGTCTCAGACAGGAGCAAAAGGTTAGGATTAGAGTTAGAGAGGTGGTATTCCACGGATGCAGAGTTAGATTGCAAGCCACGGATGTTAGCAAAGTCGATAGTAAGCCCGCGCCGGTGCAAATCTGCCATCTTGCATGCACATACAAAAACCACAAAACAAACAGACAATAATATATATATTATATATGATATATTATTTATATAATATATATATATATATATATATTATATATATATTTATATAATATATATGTGTGTAACATAATAATAATATATATATATATATATATATATATATATATATATATATATATATAATATATATATAAAATAGATAAATATATATAAAAATAATATAATAATAATAATATATAATAATATATATAATAATAATATAGATAAATTTACATTTAAATAATATATTTAAATTTTGACTATATATATATATATATAATAATATATATATATATATTTATAAATATATAAATAGAACGGTACTATATTTTATATTTAAGGAT
The DNA here is from genome assembly GCA_015478945.1 of Trachelipus rathkii. Taxonomy (NCBI): domain Eukaryota; kingdom Metazoa; phylum Arthropoda; class Malacostraca; order Isopoda; family Trachelipodidae; genus Trachelipus; species Trachelipus rathkii. Next base: position 44,144 of record JABUQX010010960.1, read on the forward strand.
ATATTTTAAAAACAACAAAAATTCAACTAACACAAATTATTATCAATACTTACATTATTACATCTACATGTCAAATTAATGATTCATTACAGGTTTTCGTCTTGCCTTTTCGTTAGCAAATTTGTCAATAATATCTTCGTAATCTAATTTTACGGTGAAATCATTTTCAATAGCAAGTACAGCAAGATGAACTAAACGCTGTTGGGACTGGGACGAACGTAAATAATTTTTAACCCTTCTAAGTGTGGAGAATGATCTTTCAGCTGAGCAGTTTGTCGCAGGAGTACATAAAAATAATTTTAAAGCAATATTCAGATTTGGATATATATCATGAAGGCTTTTGTTATATAAATATTTGTTTAATTGGGACAAGGTTTGACTGCCATTACCTTCTTCTAAAAGCAAACATTTTAAATGAATGCATTCTGCTCCAAAATCTTCTAAGTCGGATCGATAGATTTTTTGTAATAATTTAGCTGATTTATGAATGTCGTCTGGGTCGGTTTCGGTGAGATTTGATAAGAATAAAAACTTTTCTGAAAATTCGCTGTATGCAAAACTTCGCCTATTTAATTCTGTTGACAGCTTATCTAGTATAGTATTGAAGCTTGCTTGAAGAATGCATATTTGATAATTTTCTTCTTTCTCAGATCTTAGTTTAGATACATTCTTGATGTCTTTTTGTGTAAAGATTTTAAATTTTTCTTTGGCACAATTTTCGTAGGTTTCTAATGAACTTCTAATTTCATTAACTAAGTTACACAGAGAGTTATACAAATTAATAACGGTGGCCACATCCATATCTTCAGATTGCAATTTTTTATTTACAGAATCAAATCTTTCAAGTATTGGTTCCC
>JABUQX010010960.1:55000-62676 GCA_015478945.1 Trachelipus rathkii
ACACACACACATATATATATATATATATATATATATATATATATATATATATATATATATATATATATATATATATATATATATATATATATATATATATATATATATATATATATATATATATAGGTTTATGCTTGCAACAGACGTATGATGGGATTAATAGAGGCTCTATGGCAGGTGTTAGTGATATATATGGTGTTAGTGGTAGGCACTCTGGATGGAATCAAAGTATGTATATGACGATGGTGAAGCAAGAATAAATGGTGTCGTAAGTGATTGGTTTAATATTAATAGCCTTGAATGAGGCAGTGTGTTATGTCTCTCCTTGCGATGGGGTTATGGAAAGGGAGTAGAAATTGGTCGTTGCAAGAAGAGTTGGTGCTGGAATGATGGAGAATGGTGGAAGAGTAGTGTCTTACCTATTATATGCGGATTATTTGGTTTTGTGTGGCAGATCTGAAAAAGAGTTTGAGAGGAGAAGAGTTGGTAGGGAGATTTAGCAGGGTGTGTAAAAGGAGGGGTAAACGTAGATAAGAGTAGGGTTATGGTTATGAGTGAGGAAAGTCCTCAGTGTGAAGTTTTGTTAGATGTAGGTGAACAGCTGGAACAAGTGTCTGAGTTTAAATATTTAGAGGTATATTTGGATGAGAACGGATGATGCACAGAGTGTAGTAGGAGAGGTTGTGAATGGCAGGAAGGTGGCTGAGTGCAATAAATCGTTGGTGAATGTAACTTAAAAGGACTAAGTCTAGATTCTGCGCTAGGATCTTGCATGGGAATATTTGTTACCTGTGTTGTATATTAGTGAGACTATGGTCTGGAATAAGAAGCAATGAAAGTGGTTTTATTTATTTTTTTGCATCGCTAGGTACAACCAATAAATATGAAAATTTCCTCCGTTTTATTATTTCAAAGTTAGTCGCAACAATTATCCTATTAGACCATGTTGACGTTTCTTGACCTTGTAGCTTATTGCTACTTAGATTCTTTAAAGAGGTTTCAATTCCTCCAAGCAAGTCTAATAAGTGATGGTTGCGTTAATATTTCGAAATTGGTCAACTGAAAATTCTTCTACAATATCTTCACTTCTGGGAAGGCAGAGAAAGTCATCCAGATGCAGAGTGCTCTCTACATTGTCTAGCGGTGACGCCGTATGTAATAACTTAAAATCTGGAGGGTTTATTTTTTCTCCACCTTATATATATATATATATATATATATATATATATATATATATATATATATATATATATATATATATATATATATATATATATATATATATATATATATATATATATATATATATATAGACCAGCCCCCTAGAAGAGCCACAATCCATATCAAAAACTACAACAGCTACCAGGAAAAAGGAATATTGCTGGAATCCTGTAAAATTTACCGAGGAAACTGTAAATCATATCTCGAAACACAAAAAGCTACAGCGAAAAGGAATACATTTTGGAATCCTTGTAAAATTTTAGTTAGGAAAATGTAAAAAAAAAAAATAAAAATAAAATTAAACAAATTAGCAGATTTTTTTTGAGGGGTCTGGGACATAGATATATATATATATATTATTTAGCAAAAGGTACACGGCAATTTAGGGGCTCGAGCCGACAGGGAACACAGGGGGGACGTTATACCAGAGGGGCGGAGAACCTACAAATGTCTGAAGCAGGGGTTCGGAGACCCTCCCGGAGGAGAATTAGTCCCGTAGTTCCCAGGCCGAACCCGACTCCACCATCGGTGCGGTATACCCTTGGGATATTCTTTAGTATTAAAAAAAGCAAAATTTTATAGAAAGTCTATTTATTTTAACTAGTAACCAATAAAAGGTCTCTAAATAGGCTCTCTAATCATATTACTATAATTATTAACAATAATTTTTTTTATTTTTTTATTTTTTTTACATTTTCCTATCTAAAATTTTACCAGGATTCCAAAAATGTATTCTTTTTTGCTGTAGCTATTTCCGCACTAAAATTGGACCAGCATTCCAGCAATGTATTCCTTTTCCCGGTAGCTGTTGTAGTTTTTGAGATATGGATTGTGGCTCTTCTAGAGGCTGACCATATATATATATATATATATATATATATATATATATATATATATATATATATATATATATATATATATATATATATATATATATATATATATATATATATATATATATATATATATATATATATATATATATATATCTATATATATATACCTATATATATTTATATATATATATATATATATATATATATATATATATATATATATATATATATATATATATATATATATATATATATATATATATATATATATATATATATATATATATATATATATATATATATATATATATATATAACATATCTTATAGAATAAATTTCTTTGAAATAATATTGTGGTGTTTAGAAATATTACTAATAAGCACATAAAATATACGAGCTAACCTATTTCATTTAAAAAAAAAAATTAAAGAAAACGAATTGTAAGAATGTCATTTTCATCTCTACTTTATTTTGGAATATATAATAGATTTTGACAGGCATTCTTATATCTTATTCATGTAAATAACATTTTTTTTTGATTTGCTTGCAAACGCGTATCTAGGCTCTCTCTCTCTCTCTCTCTCTCTCTCTCTCTCTCTCTCTCTCTCTCTCTCTCTCTCTCTCTCTCTCTCTCTCTCTCTCTCTCTCTCTCTGCGAGCTTTTATATATAGTAAAGATTTTTAATAAGATTCAACCAAAAACCAATAAGCTGTTTTTAACACCTTACTCAAAAGAAATAACTATTACTAGGGTTATAACAACTTGTGTTGCTGGTTCACCTATTCTCGACGTACCAAAGCGAACATATAGCTCCGTGGTGGTGAAGAGACGACTTCCAACAGCAAAGCAACATAGCCGGTGGTGTTTTTTTTAGGCTTCACAGCGTAAAATAGAAGTCATTATCTGAAACTTCAAAAGAACCTGGACCAAAATCCGTGTAGTGGAGAAACAAGAAGAAGAGGTAACTCCCAACACTCCTGCAACTACATAATTGATGAACCCAGAAGTCGAACACTCTCTCAAGACTCAAGAAGAAGTCCACTCTCTCAAGACTCAAGAAGAAGACCACTCTCTCAGGACTCAAGAAGATGTCTACAGACAGCGAAGACCAACAGCATCCTCCCAAACACCAGATAGAAGAAACTATCGCTGGCATCAAGGTGAAACCTCCAGTGTTTTCTGAGACTTCAGTTCCAACCTGGTTCAGAGTCTTAGAAGCACAATTTCACCTTGGAAAAATCACCTCGGAGAAGACGAAGTACTTCCACGCTCTTTCCCAGCTGCCCACAGACGTCGTCGACCGTATCTCCTCTGCAGAACTCGATGCTCAAGCTTACACTCCGCTGAAGAAAGCAGTCATTACCATCTACGAGAAAAGTAAGACGGAGTTATTCAACAAGTTTATGTCCAAACAAGCCTACAGTGACAAGCCTTCCCTTCATTTACGAGTAATATTTCGTTATGGTGCTAAATTGAAAATTGGAGAAGATATAATTCGGATGAAGTTGTTGAAGACTCTCCCAACAACATTCGACCAACTATGGCTTCGCAAACAGAACAACTTGTTGAACCAGCTAACGATCTAGCTGTTTTGGTTTCGCCCGCTTCTGTCATGGCAGGGTTAGCATCTACGACTACACAAGCAACTACATAAGCAGCAACAGTAGCACCAGCACCAGCAACAACAAAAGCAACAACAACAACATCGGCAACAGGAATACCTGCAGAAATTCGTCAATATAGTCAAAATCAAAGACTCCACGTTTGCCGTGCACACATTTACTTTGCTCAACAGGCAAGAACATGCAGACCTTGGTGCAAATGGTTTGACAAAGCTAATGTGAAGATGCTATCCCCGTCTCGCACCTTTTCTAGATCTTCTTCTGTATCAACTATAAACTAGACGAGCGAGCTGATTGCTGCACCATAAGCAGTTCGCAACTTATTTGTCACAATATTTGGCCCAGATATTCTCTTTCTCTTGGACACCGACGCTTCAGTTACAAGCTTACCTTCTTCGATGGTAATCAACATGTCCCTATTTGCGACAAATGTCAATTATTCCGCCTATCAAGTGTCTAGGTAAAATAGAGATAGTTATAACGATCAAGAAGCTTCGTCGAGAATTTAATTGGACTTTCATCGTAGCAGATATTGCAATGCCAATCTTGGGAATGAATTTTCTACACAATTACAACTTAATCATCGGATGTTGGAAGAAAACTCGACAAGACACAAATACATCTCTTCTGGCATCTCTTCAAATCTCTTCTGAGAAATTCCTTCATTACAAATTAACGCCTAAAATTGAAAACCCTAACATCTCACACCTTTGCTTCAGCAGTTTCCCTTGTTTACATCACCTTTTGACTTTGTGAACATCAAGTTTAATCCAAAAGGACCTAGAGACTGGTGATTCTCCTCCAGTGTTTGCAAGACCTCGCCGTCTTTCTGAAGATAAACTAAAAGCAGCAAAAGCAGAATTCGAAACTCTCTTGAAGAAAGGAATCATTAGACCTTCCAATTCTTCTTGGGTTTCTCTGCTGAAGGCCTTGTGGTGATTACAAATCTTTGAATGCCATTACTAAAAGAGATGGGTATCCACTTCATCACATTCAAACTCTCTCGAAACGTTTACATGGATCAGAAATCTTCAGCAAAATAGACCTTCAGAGAGCATATTATAAAATTCCAATACGACAGGAGGACATTGAAAAGACTGATATAAAAATTCATTTTGGCCTTTTTGAATATGTTTCTATGCCATTTGGTTTGAAAAATGCTGGACCTACTTTTCAAAGAATAATGGACTCCATCTTTAGACACCTTCAGTTTGTCTATATATATATATATATATATATATATATATATATATATCTCTATCGGAATATACATATCTCTCTGTCACTCTATATCTCGTCATTCCACTCTTCCTCTTTCCTTTAATCCCTCTCTCTCTCTCTCTCTCTTCTCTCTCTCTCTCTCTCTCTCTCTCTCTCTCTCTCTCTCTCTCTCTAGTATATATATATATATATATATATATATATATATATATATATATATATATATATATATATATATATATATATATATATATAAAAATATATATATATATATAAATATATATATATATATATATATATATATATATATATATATATATATATATATATATATATATATATATATATATATATATATATATATATATATATATATTAGAGTGGTCCTTATATGAGGTTAAATGTTTTTTTTAAATTTTTAATGGGGCTCCCTGTCATTTCGATCTGCTTTATAAAAAAAATTACTGTAATTTTTTGAGATTTTTAAATCACGTTTTAGGGGTTGCTACCTCGGCTGAAAGCTTTTGAATTTCAGGAAAAATTAGAATTGAACTCACAAGTATTTATTAAGCATTTTATTACAATCTGAAATACTTTTGATGTGTTACACATTAATGAAAACATATGAAGCTGAAAAGTAATTACAGTTTGATATTTATGTACTTTAAGATATAAAGGAAATTTTTTAGAGCCCACATATTTGCATCTAAATTGCTTTATTAACAACAAGAATTGTTTTTGTTCTTCGTCTGTTGTATGAAGTTTGTTGTACTCTTTCATCAGTACCACTCCACATTCTGCTACATCATTTACAACTCTTAATGAAACAATCATTGCTTTACTTTTCTTGTAGGATTCGTCTTCTTTCCATTCTGTTACATTTTGATGATACATCCAAGATTTTAAAAAATCCCATTTTGTTAGTTGATATAAAATCATGCAGACTCTTTTTAAAGAATACATCTGGATCAACTAGGACTGGTTTCAAGGGTTCATCATTTTTTCCGTTTTTAAAGCATCCATCATTTTCCTTTTCGTTTCTTGTGGAACATAGTGGTCAAAATTCGCAAGAAACTTCTTCATTGCACATTGAAATTTCATAATTGGTATCTCCATACTCTTTTAGGTGTTTTTAAGAGCTACAAATCATTTCTTGTTGCAAAACAAACAGATGTTGTTTGAAACCAGCTGCTCACATACATTTCACAACAAATGAGCAAATGACGGGAATTCCAGACTCTTCTTGTGTGGACAGTTTTAATTGATCTCTGAATCAATATATCTTGAGTGAGTAAATTGCCTTTGCCATCCATAGAACACGATGCAATCCTCTGGAGCTCTAAAGCGTATTCCTCTTCGGAAAACTCCTCCAAGAAATATGATGGTGAGCTCTAAAAGTTCTTTATATTTGTCTCGAGGCTGGAACTCTTCAAGTTGATTTTTGACAAACTAAACGATATCTGATGCACTGTTCATCATTTTATCATGAATTGAAACATAAGAAATGGCAATCTGAAAATCACTGTGATCGATTGAGCTCCACGAATTTCTAAATCATTTGAACATCAGTATGTCATGCCCTGTTGGGACGCCAGTTGACTTAACAACAACTGCCACCAGCATGTTTTCGAGAACATGATGACGGTAAGCTATTTAGATTATTTCTTTGTTCGTCTTTTGCTCAATAAGGACACATGCTCCTCTTCGTTACCCAGTGTTTACTGAAATTGTATCAAAACTCAAACATTTTACTTGATCAATAATTCTCAAGGATTCCAGTGTTTCGTGAATAGCAATAGCTATTGCTTCTGTTGTTTCTGATGGAAAGTTCATCTTGTGGATTCCCCAAAAAAAAAAAAAGAAGTAGGAAGAATATTCTAGACAACAATAATGTTGCCGAAAGTCTCGATGCAGCAAAGTTAAGTGAAAAGGCAGCTATTGTTTTGACAACAACACTTAAGCGGGTGTAGTCAAAGAAAAGCCATGAGTACAGTAATGAATAAATTTGGCGTCTGGGGAATGAAAAGTGTATATAGAAAATAGAATTCAAGATTTAAAAAAGGTTCTTAACTGATTTTCCCATAACTGTTTCACTGAGACGGAAAATTTTTAGAACATTATTGAGTGTAGAAACTGTTGATAGGAATACGAAATCATTGTTTCAAAGAGGGAAGGTCAAGGCCTGGCAGAATGATTGACTATCTAAAACTCGCCTCAGTGAACAGTCAAAATCAGTTAAGGCAGATTACAGTCTTTCGTCTCAGGCATATTCTGTGCTCAGCCTGTGTTGTTAATCAGCTCTTTGCTTAACTTTCTTTCTTTGCTGCATCAACTACTGTGTCTTCCTATGGGAATCTAAAGATGAACTTTAACTCCTCTTCATTTAAAGAACAGCTATCAATTTCAGAGGAGTTAATTTTATTTTCCTATCCATCCGAATGAATTGGTATTTGTTCAAATAGCAATCTTTATTTTCTTCTTCACGCTCGCTTATATGTATTAACATTTTTTTTCAAAACTTAATTCCTTTTTTTTCCAATAGATACATTTCGCATTTTCCAGGGACATCCCCTTTAGTCTTTGAAATTAAAATCTTTATCTTCCTGGATTTTGATCATATTATTATTATGGGCATTAGCCTGAGCAATATCAAACATATTTTGAGCTATTCTCCTCTTCTTCTTTCTTCTTTAAGCTTTCTGAGGTTTGACGTTATTTTTTGTTTCATTTTAAGCTTTGACATTTTTTTAAAAAAATCGCTTCAATTTTTTTTGCA